>PVJI01014519.1:0-43934 GCA_004026765.1 Micronycteris hirsuta
AGGAGAGTGGGAGGGGGAGACAGGGGGAAAAGGTACAGAGAATAAGTAGCATAATTGGTAGGTAGAAAACAGACAGGGGGAGGTTAAGAGTAGAATAGGAAATGTAGAAGCCAACGAACTTCTATGTATGACCCATGGACATGAACTAAGGAGGGCAGAATGCAGGTGGGAGGGGGTGTGCAGGGCAGAGGGGAATAAAAGGGGGAAATGGGACAACTGTATTAGCATAATCAATAAATTGCATTAGAAAGAGGAACTTTGCAGGCTGGAAGGGATTGGCAAGAAATATTGCAAGTCATGAAAAGCAAGGGCCCGCAATCAAGATTACTCTACCCAGCAAAGCTACTATTTAAATTGGAAGGGCAGATAAAGAGCTTCCCAGACAAGAAAAAACTAAGGGAGTTCACCATCATCAAACCAGCATTATGTGAGATGTTAAAGAATCTTCTTTAAGAAAAAGAAGACAAAAAATATGAACAATAGAATGACAATAAATATATATCTATCGATAATTGAATCTTAAGAAACAAATGAACAAGCAGAACAGAAAGAGAATCATAGATACAGAGAAGGTTTTGATGGTTGCCAGATGGGAAGGGTGTTGGAGGATAGGTGAGAAAGGTGAAGGGATTAAGTACAAACTGGTAGTTGTGGAACAGTCATGGGGATGTAAAGTACAGCATAGGGGATGCAGTAGCCAAAGAACATACGTACACGACCCACAGGCATGAACAATGGTGGTGGGGATTGCCGAAGGGAGAGGGGGATCTGGGTGAGGGGAAGTAAAGGGGGAAAAATTGGGACCACTCTAATTTCATAAACAGTAAAATATAATTTAAATTAAAAAAATAATAATGAAATAAATACATTAAAATTTTTTTTAAAATGTAAAGGGAATAATGAGAAAGAGAGGGAAAGGGGGCTGGTGAATGGGAAGTGAGAGGTAAAGCAGAGTTGATATTATGCAGAACCTTGTATGATGCATAGAATTTAGACATTAATATTTTATTCCTGGCACTTAACCCTTTGTGTACTAAGAGTTCAACAAAGAAAAAGAGTCTAAGATTTTACCCTATAAGCAAGCTAAGAAAGCAGTCTGCTACAACTTCACTTATATTGGTAGAAGGCACGAAACCCCTAAATCAGCAATAGATGTACACTAGTGGTCACCAAATCCCATTCCCAAATGTCAACTCAAAGAGGGCCAGGTGGTACTTGGAGATGAAGGGCATTGCATTAGAAAAGAGGAGCTCAGAATTTAGGGAACTGAATCTTTTATGATGGGTAAGAGGTGTGTCTCCCTTTGCTTGGAGGGAGCTGCTATCCCTATTTTCCTAGCCTGTTTGCTATAATAAGATATTGGAAAAAGATAAGCTATAAGAAAGGGTAGTCGACTCCTTGCTTCCAAAGTGTGCAGAAACATGAGAGATTCATGGAAAATTGTCTCCAAATAGTGTGTTAAATGAAAAGATCTTAGACGATCTATGGCTAATATATCAAATTCTGGCCATCAGAGTCCCTGATGGGCTATAAGAAACTGAACTGGAAATATGGGCAATTGACTGAATCGCCCTATGATGTCTATGGCAATGCATACCCAGGTGTTAGCTCAGAGCTACCGGGTGGGTGCTCAATAAATGATAAATAGAGAATTAAGATAATTCTATATTTTAAGTGAGGGGGATAATTTATTTAGGGAGAGAAAGGTGATGGGGTATGAACAATATGTCCTGCATTTTATTCTTTTCTTTAAAATTTATTTTTTGAGAGAAGGGGAGGGAGATAGAGAGGGAGAGAAACATCAGTGTGAGAGAGAAACATCAGTTGGTTGCCTTCCATATGTGCCCCAACAGGGGACCAGACTCACCACCCAGGAATGTGCCCTGACAGAATCAAACCAGCGACATTTTGCTTCACAGAATGACCCCCAACCAACTTAGCCATGCTGGTCAGGGCTGCGTTTTATTCTTAATAGATTTATTTATTTTTAAAATTTTTTCCAAAGGAGCATTGTTGACTTTTATAAATACTGCTAAGTAAACAAATACTATTTTGAACAATATATTTAAATAAAGAAAAGAATTACATATCTATGACAGCTTTATCATTTAGAATTTGTTTTAGGCAGAGGCCTGAAAGAAACAGTGTAGTAACTAGCTCTGAACTTGAACAAGCCACCCAATATTATAATGTTTTTAAAAATAAAATATAACTTTTTATGTGCCTTCATTTTTTACTTCTGTTAAATTTATATCTGGGACTAAGTTATTTAAAAACAACTCTTCCTTTATGATGTCTTAAAAATTCTAGATCTCAGGAAGATGAATTTGTATATATACTAGGCATAACTTCTAGGTTATAAGAATTAACATTGAACTTTTAGTGTTGGAAGTTTGTTAGTTTTTCTTAAGTAATTTTAAGCAAAGATAGCCTGAGGTCCTGCAGGAGTTTAAATATAGTTCAACACAGTGCAGAGTAATTATGTATTGATTCATGGTTCTCTGTGTCTCTGACACGTAAGACGTTTACTTTAAGCTAATGATCAGCTTTAAAAAAGAGCTTAGATAGGAATTTTAGGTTTTGACCTACTTCTTTGTACCTTTTTATGCATTTACTAAAAATGGTGGAGGGGATTAACCACCTCCCCCACCTGCCAGTTCCATGAGGAGACGTGTTGGTGTGATTGAGAGTCAGAGGCTAGCGAAAGAGGAGATGAGCGGTGGTGGGCTCTCAGGCTTCCAAGCTCTCACCCAGCCTACTGTCCTCCCACTTCTTCTGTGTCGCCATAGAGGATCTGGCAAGTAGCTTTCTGAGAGGAGCCAAGAAAAGAGGTCAAAATCCATTGAATGGATTGTGGGTGAAAAAGGAGGAAAATGAGGGTGATTCCATGTACACTGGTGAACACAGAATGTTTCTAAACAGGTACGTGTGCTTGTGCCTTAACGGACCTGACAGCCATCCATTACTCAGCTTGGCAATCCTACTCTGAAAATTCAACTGGCTGTAGTTTTCATCCATTTCCACTAATTCAGCAGAATACATTTCTCCTCGGCTCTCCCTGAGTCATGTTGCTAGTTCACTAGCCACCATCCCCAAGTCCCTGAGTCATCACCCATCCTGCATCAAGTGTAGTGGCCTGTGAGCCTTTACCATATTCTCGTGCAAGTGAAAAGTGAATTCTTTTCTGTGATTGACTGTATTAATAATAATTCTGGGAAACAGTGATAGTTTGTTCATGATATCAGTGTGAGCATAGTCTTAATGATTACTATAGCTAATATTTATGAATTATCACTACGTTAATGGCATTGACCTAAGCATATTAAGTGAGTGCAAAATCCTCATATTAATCCTCCAACGATGTACTACTCTTTTCCCTATAGTACACATAATGAAACTAAATACTAAGTGGTTAAGTAATATCGTGAAACAGGAAATGATGAGTCCATACTGGTAATGATTCTGTAGGCAAAAGCGTAATTCCTGTTCTATTACAGGAGAAGCTTCTGTATGTGGCAAAAATGGAACAGGTTTACAGTTGATCCAATGAGAGGCAATTTCTGTAAAGGTACCTGTAGGTTTCATTACACGTCATTGGAATCCTATAGGATATCTGGAAACACCACCTAATTGCTAAAATGGCACAAATATTCCTATTTTATATCATTGTCTCCAGCTGAAAAGGAAATAATGCCATCCACTTGGTTTGTTAGTTGAACTTTTGTTAGCAAGGAGAGTCCCATGTAACACAATGGTTAAAGTTTGGACTCCAGAGCTAGAATGTGTAGAATTGAATCCCAATTCTACCATTCCCTAACTGTGTGACTTGGGGTATATTTTAATCTACAGTGACTCAGTTTTTATCAACTGTAAAATAGGGATGATGATGGGATTTATATCCCTACCCTTTTTCCTCCTACCCTTTAAAGTGGTTCAGTGGTTTTTAGTATATTCACACAGATGTAAAATTTCACCATTATGGAATTCCAGAACAGGATCATCATCCTCAAAAGAAACTCCATAATCATTAGCAATCATTCTATATTGCCCCTTCTTCTCCAGATCCTGGCAACACTGATATACTTTCTGTATCTATAGGTTTGCCTATTCTGGAGACTTCATATAGAATCATACAATATGTGACCCTTTGTGTCTGGCTTTATTCACTTAGTATAATGTCTCCAAGTCTTACCCATGTTGTAGTGTGACTGTATTCCTCTGTGTGGACATATCGCATTTCATTTATGCATTCATCAGTTGATGGACATTTGGATTGTTTTCACTATCTGGTTACTATTGATAATGTTGCTATGAACATTGTGTACAAGTTTTTATGTGGACATATGTTTTCAATTCCCCTGGATATATGTCTAGGTATGAAATTATGGACTCATCTCTATGGTTAACTTTTTGAGAAACTTCAGGAGTGTTTTCCAAAGCAGACACACCATTTTACATCCTTACCAGTAACATCTGAGAGATCCAGTTTCTCTCATCTTGGTCAATACATGTTATTTTCTGTCTTTTTGATGATAATTATCTATCTTAGTTAATGTGAAGTGGCATATTAATGTGGTTCTGATTTGCATTTTCCTAATGACCAATTATGAGAGCATATTTTCATGTACTTATTGAACATGCATATATCTTCTTTTGAGAAATGTCTATTCAGACCCTTTGCCCATTTTTAAATGAGTTATGTCTTTTTATTATTGATTTGTAAAAGGTCTTTATATGTTCTGAATACTAGACCCTTATCAGTTTATGGTTTGAAATCTGCTCTCATTCTGTGGGCTGTCTTTATACTTTTTTGATACTTTTCTTTGAAGCACAATAGTTTTTTATTTTGATTAAGCTAAATTTATTTATTTATCTTTTGTTGCTTATGCTTTCAGTGTCATATCTAGGCAACCATCACTTAATCCAAGGTCATGAAGATTTCCCTGCTTTCTGTAAAAGTTTTATAGCTTTAGACCTTACATTTAGGTCTTTGTATCACTTCAAGTTGGTTTCATTCATGGCATGCTTATGCATCCAACTTCATTCTCTTGCATGTGCATAACCAGCGGCCCAGCACAATTTGTTGAAGAGACTGTCCTTTCACTATTGAGATGTCTTGACACCCTTGTTGAAAATCAACTGGCCATACATTCAGTGGCTTGTTTCTAGACTCTTGATTTGGTTCCATAGGATCTATATACTTATCTTTACGCAGTGCCACGCTGTCGTGATTACTGTGGCCACAGAGTAAGTTTTAACATAGGCAGCTATGAATCTTACAACTTTGTTATTATTTTCAAAAATTGTTTTTGCTATTCTGGATCCTTTTTTGTTAATTCCTGTGGAAAAAAATGGCAGCTGGGATTTTTTCATAGAGATTGCATTGAATCTGTAGATCAATTTAGGAGGTATTACTATTTTTACAATATTAAGTCTTCCAATCTATAGATAGAGGATGTCCTTATATTTAGGTATCCTTCCATTTCTTTAGTCATCATTTTGTAGTTTTGAGTGTACAAGTCTTTTTTGGATGATAATTATTATGTTATTATAATAAATATAATTTGAAATGTAGAATATAAGAAATCAAAGAAATATCCTATTTCACAATTAGATATTTAAAATCACAACTGAAAACATAACGTTCTAAGATTTCACTCAGGGCAAATGTATTTTTAAAAGTCTATCTGTAGCCCTGGCTGGTGCAGCTCAGTGGATTGAGCGCGGGCTGGGAACCAGAGGGTTCCCGTTCGATTCCCAGTCAGGGCACATGCCTGGGTTGTGGGTCAGGTCCCCAGTGAGGGCCATGTGAGAGGCAACCACACATTGCTGTTTCTCTCTTTCTCCTTCCCTTCCCCTCTCTCTAAAAATAAATAAATAAAATATTAAAAAAGAAAAAAAAAAGCTAACGCTGCTTTTATTTAAAAAAAAAAAAAGTCTATCTGTAACATCAGGGATCTTGCCAGATTGCTGGGCAGAGAGGAGGGAGCCCCCAAGGTGGTGCACAAGAGCTGAGGACCCTGAGAAGAGAGGGGTCAAGAAGTGCCAAAGGTGGCAGGATTGAAATCGCAACTGAAACCAAGTGACAGACTTCCATTACCCCCGGAAGGATAAACACGCTATTGCAGCACGTGAACCAGCCCAATGCGCCCCGCATGCATTGCCACAGCAATCACCCAGCACAACGACACACTGCTGAAGGAAGCTGGGAGCGACACTGTGCCCCTCCTACCTGCTTCCGGATCATTGCAGCAAGAGGAGGGGAGAGATGCTGTGTGGGCTGACCGGCGTGATGGACGTTAGCTTGGATTGGCTGGCAAGTTGGACACTCCCACAGTGCGCAGCATTTTGGGACAGAAGTTTTAAATGGAAGGCACCTGGAGAGTTGTGCTCTTCACCTTGTTTGGTGGTCTTGGTTCTGAGTGTTCCTGGCCTGTGGGCACTGGAAGCTGCATGTCCAGGTGTGAAGCCTCACACCCCTCCTCACGTGAGAAGCAGCAGTAGCACTGGTAACTGACGTGGTGCTGCGCACAGATGCATCCGTGAGCCAATGGCCAGAGGGAGGGGCGCAGGTGTTGGGCCAGCAGACAGCTGCGGGAGGAAAGGGCAGTGCACAGTGAATAGGGCGCAGGGGCGCACAAACTCCAAAAGACGCCCGGAGCCAGACTGTGACTGGGAACCAGGTAAGCCACCTGAGTAATCATGCTAAACCCACTGCGTATCCCAAAAGACGGTATTTTTAAATGGGAGAAGGAATTCTAGGTGCAGCCTTAAACTGATCTGGCAAAGAGTGGAGGGTTATATTTGTCTTTGGGTGTTTTAAAGGGGATGGGCTTTGAGGCAGAAGACATTGTTCTTCCAAAATTGTATAGCTTTTAAAGAAAAGACTCCTTTCCTTTTTCACGAAAACCTCTGCCTCCAGAATTTGTGGGCAGTGGGCAGCAGAACCCCACCCGACTGTTTTACGGTAGCATATCTTCATTAAAACGTATGATATATTGGTTGCTTCTAAGTTTTGGTAATTAAAACTGAAGCTGCTGGAAACATCCATGTGGAAATTTTTGCATGGATATAACTTTTCAATCCTTTGAATAAATACCAACGAGCATGATTGCTGATTTATATGGTAAGAGTATGTTCAGCTGTATAAGAATCCGCCATTTTGCATTTCCACCAGCAATCAGAGTTCCCATTCAGGGTTGACAAGAGTTTGATTTTGGCCATTCTAATAGGTGAATGGAGATATCTCAACGTTGTTTTAATTTATAATTTCCTAAGGACATGTAATATTCAACAACATTTCATCTGCTTACTTGCCTTCTGTGTATCTTATTTGAGGAGATGTATGTTCAGATCGTTGGCCCATTCTTTAATCAGGTTGTTTGTTTTCTTATTGTTAAGTTTTCATGGTTCTTGATATACAAGTATATTGGATAACAGTCCTTTATCAGATGTGTATTTTGAATTATTTTTCTCCCAGTCTATGGCCTATCTTCTCATTCTCTTGACATTATATTTTACAGAGCAGAAGTTTTTAATTTTAATAAAGTTCATGTTGTCAATACTGCCTTTCATTGATCGCACCTCTTTTATTGTATCGAAAACCTCCTCATCCTACTTACGGTTATCTAGGCTTTTTCCTATGTCATCTTCTAAGGGTTTCATAGTTTAGTATTTTAGTTTAGATGTATGATCAATTGTGGTAAATTTTGAGTTGATTTTCATGAAGGGTGTAATGTCTGTGTCTAAACATTTTTTTTTTCCTGCATGTAGCTGTCCGGTTTTTCCACCACTATTTGTTGAAAAGGCTCTCTGTGTTCCCCTGTATTGGATTTGCTCCTTTGTCAAAAATCAATTCACTATGTTTTTGTGAGTCTGTTTCTGAGCTCTCTATTCTTTTCCATGTACGTATCTGTCAGGTCTTTTTCAATACCACAGCATCTGTAGCTTTGTAGAACTTATTGAAGGTTGGTATTGTCACTCTGCCACCTTTGTCACTGTTCTTCAGTATGTGTTGACTGTTCTAATGTACAAGTCTTGCATTTTTTTGGTTAAATTTATTTTTAAGAATTTTGTTACTTTTTATGCTGTTATAAATGAAATTATTTTAATTCATTTTTAGATTGTTCATGGTTAGTGTATTGAAATACAGTTGATTTTGCATATTGATCTTGTATTCTGCAGCCTTGCTGAACTTGCTTGTAAGTTCCAATAGGTTTATTTTCATGGTTTTTTTTTGAGATTTTCTATACTCCATTTTCATGAGTATAAGATCATGCCTCCTGCAAATAGAAACAGTGTTATATCTCCCTTCCAATCTGGGTGCCCCTTGCTTCATTTTCTTGTTTAATTGCCCTGTGTAGAGCTCCAGCACAACATCAAATAGAACTGCTGAGACCAGGCATCCAGGTTTTGTTCCTGGTATTTACAGGAAAGCATCAGTCTTTCACCAACAAGTGAGATATTATCTATGTTTGTAGCTGCCCTTCTTTATGAAGTTGAGGGAGTTCCTTTCTATTCCTAGTTAGTTTAGTGTTTTTACTCAGAAAGGCTGTTGAAGTTTTTGCGTTATCATGATGACCATGTTCTTTTCATCCTTTATTCTGTTAATCTGGTGTATTACCATAGGCCACTGGTTTTTAAGACTCTGTGGAGCTAGGGAGAGGGGGATGGGAATAGGGGAAGTTAAAGTGCCCCAAAGCTTAGTTTATGGTTCAGGTGCTGGTTGTGTAGGGGTTTACATTTGTCAACTTATCAAATTGTACCTTTGAGACCAATGCATCTCATTGTATATAAGTTTTTTCCAAATAATAAAAATATGTTTCATTGTACCTCTTTGAAATATTTGTTACTTGTAAAAACTCAGATGCTGAAATGACTTTAGAATTATACAGTATGTTTGTGTTAGATCCGTCACAGAAATGGGGTCTTTGGACTCCTAGTTCATGGCTCTACTTCCCAAATTATATCACAGAGCTTGTTTTCTATGAAATTGAAAATAGTTCTGTCCAACCATCTACCAGATCAACTCTCATTATTTTGAAGTGATTACCTAACTACCTGATGAATAAGAGTATTGGCAGTATTTGAATAAGAGTATTTGAGAGGGGAAAAGTCAGCACAGTTATAAATGTATTTAGGTTATAGATTGATAGTAGTTAATGTTAACAGCCCTGAAGAACAGTTGGCAAATCAATTTATTAGAGCTCTACTTATGCTTCATACATTGTCTTAATATTTACTTGTTTAGAGATAGTTGCTAGTTTTCATTTCTTATCTTTTTTGCTTATTTTAATTATAATGTGCCTATATTGCGATGTTCACCTTTCAGTCTTGCTTACTGCTGTAGAGGACCATTGAAAACATTGATTATTTTACTCTTATTATCAAGTTGATAAATCCTTCTTAAGATAACAAGTGATTATGTTTAGAATAAAAATATAAATAGGGACACAGTGTCTCTGAGTAGACAGCTAAAGAAAGTTTAGTTAAATTAGCAAGTAAGGATGTAGCTAATATTTTCATTTTTGTAATGCTCAAGGCATATTCCCCAATCATTATTTTTGTAGGTGATGTAAATATTATGAATCCATAATATCTTGTTAAGAATTCTAAACTATGCTTTTGTACTAAAAACATCTTTGAAAAGGGAGATAAACTTCAATTTAATTTAAATATTTTAGAAAATTCAAAATATATTGTATCCAGTTGATATTATCATCATAATCAAACTAACAGCTTAATCAACCAAACAGCTTGTGAAAAATTACACCATTGGTACTTGTAAATATTTTGTTGAAAAAAGGTGTTGGCATAATTTAAAACCATGTTTAAATACGAAGTTATTTTATTCCTAGTCTTCCACGTAAATAGAAAAACTCATTAGTGACATTTTGAGATCTTGACTCTAAAGAGAAAGGACAGACTGAGAAAGTCAGCGGCAATAATTTCTTGTAGATGAGCTAACACACACACACTCCCCACAAGTACCCACTCATTCTTCTGAATAACATGACCCTGATTCACATCCAGCAGTGACTGATGCCAAGGCGGAGTCTGCTCCAAGCTGGGTAGATGCGTCTCTTCCTTGAGATACTCAGTTTGACACCGAGCGGGGGTAAGCTTGCTGTCTGTCTTGGGGCTGAAACTGTAAGATAGAAAACTCAAGAGATGTTGTTAGCTATGTTTCCTGTTATGTGTTTCTGCAGAACGAGAGAGAAAAACAAACCAGATGTTTAGATATGAGCCGAGCACTAGTCAAAGAAAGAGGTCTGACCTTATTCAGGTTCCCGGTTGTACTGTATCCTGAGGTCTAGTTGCGTTTCCATTTTCAGGTTCTGATACATGTATCGGCATTCTCACAATACTCTTTTTTTCCTTAAGTAAGTCTGAGGGTTTATTTTTATAAGATGAAATTTTTTGCAAAAATGTTAGTATGTATTGGGTATATGTTAGTACACACAAAAATACCTGCTCCAACTGGGGAGAGCTGGAAACAAATGGAATGTCAGCTTATTTAGTAGGCAATAAATTTGAATGCAAATATGAAGTTACCCTGTTTTTGAAAAGCCCAGTAAACAGTAAAATGCATTAGAGGCACTTGTCAGTGCTTGGTTTTGAAAAAGAAGACAGTAGACATACAGAGGTAGTTAAAATAGCTCTCAGGTGGTTTAGGGATTTTCTACCGTGTGGTATTTTCAAATACAACCCCAAAAGTAGATGCCTGACATTTGGGAGGGAAAATTCACAAGAGATGTATCTAGAAACCCTTCCAGTGCTCCATTCCTGAAACACTGCTCTAACACACAGTCTTCTCAGCTTCTCTGTCAGTATAATAGGGCTGATAATATTTACTCCGTGGATTTACTGTGTGGGCAGAACGAGACTCTGGTAAATTGGATGCTGGTATGGCCAAGGAGGCCAGGACCTCTGGAGTCCCAAGGGTCTTCTGCCCTCAAATCAAAAAAGAACAATCAAAATTGGCAAATTTTTGCAAAAGAACAATCAAAATTTCTTCCATGTATGGCTCACAAATAGCTGAAGCATGACTGTGAAGTCTGTGACTTAAAATCGACTCTGTGAATTTAGAACTGAGAAGGGCTCTCCGCGTTTCTAAATCTGGGGCGCTGGCACACTGGTGCTGGGTCCTGGCTCTGAGGGGACCGCTTCCCATGTGTGGGGCCCCATGTACACAGGTCACATTAGCCTGGCCCAGATTTCTCTCTGAGAGTAGGGTGTCGGCTACATTGGAGAGGGGTATTAGTCCTATCAGGGTGTTACAGAACAGACCCAGGGGAGGGGGGGAATAATACACTATTACCAAAAGGGTCTCCCCTTTTTTCACTGGGGTTCCCCCCCCCCCCCCCCCCCCCCCGCCGTACTACATTTGCTTTGCCTGCTGCCTGAGGAACGATGTCTCTCAATGCCAGAGATTGGTGAAAAGAAAAGGAACTATTTATTTAAGAGTTATACAGACTTAGAGTAATGACTTAATGTCTTCATTAAAATACTAAAGTTCTTTTGAATACCCACAGACGCATAGTCCTTCCTTCTCCCTCTGCCCAGTGCCGGGTACCATATCTCAGGAAAAGAAGTCAAAGTCCGTGGTTCAGGCAGCCCCTTGGTTCCAGCACCATCTGCTCTGTTGCCACCGTGATCTCTGCATGGTCCCTACTCTTCCAAAGCCTCGTGGTCCTGCCCAGGTATGGCTGCTGTGCCTGGGTTTAAATTCCCACGCCAGTCTTCCTCTGCAGTCTCATTTCTGACTCCTCCTACAATCAGGTACACCCACCAGCATTCCTGTATTCTTCTAGTTTTACTGGGCTGCCATAGTAAGTCTGGGCAGGCATGGCCCCATGGCATGGAGCCAATCATCTCCAAGCTTTCATGCAGGTGCTGTGACCAGGGGGAGTTGCTTCCCAGTTATATAATGGGTTAAAGTCACTCCCATCCTCCTGGCTCAAAGTATGGCCACAGCTATTTAACATATCTATGAAACCAGTTAAAGATTATAGATATGTTAAATGACCATGCCAGAGGTCATCTGCAAAGCTATTGCTATGCAAAACAGCTCTCAATGGCCTTGCTCCATGTATCCCATCCCCCGGCTCAGATTGGTGAGGACATCATATATATATTTTTTTCTCTAGTATTTCCTGGACACCCTGAGTTCTGGACCCCATTACAAATCCTTTTTGGGGGCCCCCCTTTTGGCTGCACCCTGTTACAAGGGCACCAGAGAACCCCTTAGAGAACTGCAGTGCAATTTGCTAAATGGAACTGTTGTGGTCATAGGTATGTGTGGGAAATCTGCTTCATGATGGACTTTCTACTTATACACCTCCTGTGATATTTTTATTCATCAGTATGTAACTAGTGTCCCTTCTGCTTTTACATTTTGGGAGTCAGAGAAGAATTCATCTTCTAGAATTCACTTTTATAATTGTAGTCTTAAGTCTCTTCTGTGTATTGAATGTGTGACCTTCTAAACTGTCCCATAGATTTACTGAGAGATGCGCGTAACCTTGAAAACCATATAGTGTGACTTTGTGTAATATTCTGTGTATAGCCTTTAAGATGATTCAGTGCAATTTTCTGTAGATTTTGCTACCAATTTTCCACTGTTTTTTTTTTTCTTAAAGTTTTGAGGTTAAGGGTATTGCCAAAGAGTTTGAGTTGTGAAATATTCTATCCTTACAGCAAAACTAGGTTTCTATTTCGGTGCCTGAATACTACCATCGCGGCGCAGGATCTCATTTCCATTGGGAAAAGTCAGCCTCAGTGTCAGAGGATTGCAGCTCCCCCTCCTGGCCCGCTATGATTTTTAAACCTTGCTTTTTTCCTGTTCTCTCCTTTTCCTGCATTAGACTTAGTCCTTTATAATCATAAGGGAAAACTCTTCAGGTATTCTGATTGATTATCAACTCATCACAGTCAAGAAATTGCATGTGAAAGGCACTCTTCCAGGTGCGTTGTCTTTTAGAAATTTCTATGATGAAAGAAGTGTTCTGTATTTGTGCTGTCCAATAGAGTAACTAGTAACTAGTGAGCACTTAACATGTGGCTAATGCAACTGAGGAACTGAGTCTTTAGTTTTATTTAATTGTAATTAAATTAAATTTAATTAGCCATATGTGGTTAGTGACTACGGTGTTAGATAGTACAGTTCAGACACTAATAACTTCTCTTCATAAATGCCTCTGCTCTGCTGGAGTGTTGCTCCTTTAATCAAACGTACCAATTTCCCTGACCAAGAGTGGGGAAGGATAGGTGCACCACACTGGGCGAAAGTGCCCTGTATCCTCTCAGCTCTGTGACTTCATAGCGCCCGCTCCTTTAGATTTCAGGCCATGGCTCGGTGGCACCTCCAGCAGTGATCTGTAGAAAGCTGCTGACGCTGGTTTGGAAGACACATTTAGTCAAAGTAAGATACAGAGCAGAGGAAAAGCAGAGGGGGAAAAGGAGGGCATTTTGACTTTACTATAGTCTTACCAAGTTTTGTAGCAGGAATGAGAGATTTTTCATGAGAGTTTCAGCAGTTCGAAAGTGACTGGAGATAGGGAGATCTTGAGTATCCCTGCCAAAAGCATCTGTAGCTGCCCCTAAAACCACCCTGAGGAAACATGCAATTTAAGAAAAAAAAAAAACAAAAAACAGTGGCTAAGTCTTCAGCTTCTACTCCCAACTAGACCTTTACCCAGAAGGTCCCTTAACGTGAAAATTTTAGAGCTTCCTCCAGTAAACCTGATCTGCATAAAACTGGATTTGTAAAGCAGCTAATATTGAGGAGTCATAGTATGCTTCAGAAAAATGACTCACTAAAGATTTTTTTAAAAAATAGAAAGTCCTTATAAAGCATTCAATGGTGCAATAACTAGCATGACTTTTCACAGACACAATAACATGGGAAGTAAGCCTACACATGTATTTTATAAATCAGTGACTAGTATTCTAAAATAGACCCAAAGCCCATCATGGCCCGATACTCCTTCAGGTTCCTTCAGAGAGGTACTTACTTATAACTTGGTAACAGCATTACATAATATTGAAAATTGTTTTTGAGACAGTTTGTACTGAAGGCATGAGGCAAAAAAGGTTTATTGCATTATGTTGTATTGATTTAATCTTGTGCTATCACACACTGAAATTGTTGCTTGTAGGGAGATAGATACCTTTTACTCAGAGTTTCAAGGCAGCTGAGGAATATTTGTGAGCAAATCAGGCTTTTGAATTCTGACTTTCCCTTCACTCAGATGGAGAAGATGTGGAATAATTTACAAACGAATGGAAGGAAAGAGGAGATAGGAGGCAGGAAGTAGCTCTTGCAGTTGTCATTACTGGCCTTCGACACAAGAGGGAAGCAGAAATTAACTCAAGATTCCTCCCTGTTTGTTACCCAATTATCTGCAAATAGGTCATCTTTGTATAGTAAAATGGACAAACATTTAAATAAACCAGCTTAATGTTCCCCTTATGAAAGAGTTTATTATTGCTCTAATATTGGAAAGACAACACCTAATACCTGTTGAAGCTACCAGGGGGAAGTTGTAGAGAGCAATGCACATGGTATTGAAGAGATTTAGATGAGCAGTCAAATGAATTTAAAGTCAGATGTGGCTCAAATTCATACTCAGTGACCTTAGATATATCCCCTAGACTCTCTGAAACCCATTTTTTCCCCCCATTGGTAAAACTGGAATACTCGTATCTGCCCATATCCTAGAATTGTTGAAAAATATGTGAGACAATGTATTTCCAAACACGTATATTCCCAACTACAACCATGTCCCTAATACATGGTAGCTGCTATAATTTCTTTTTAAAACTTCTTGACACAAGCGTTGTGCCATTTGTCACTCTTGTGAGAATTCAGTAAGAGCACTTCCCTAGAAACAATTTCTGTGTGCTGTGTGCAGGATCTGGTGGTTGTGTGTGTGTGTGTGTAGCGGGGGTGGGCATGTTTGAGGGATGTTTCCTTCTTCTGGGAAATCAACTTTCAGCTCTCTCACTTCATGATGCCACTGCCATTTTCTCTTTTGTCTCCCTCTCTCTTCAACTTCTGGGAAACCAGAAGAAATCTCCTTTCAGTCTCAGCTATGGTTGTTCATGAGAAATCTGGGGAGGGGAATTTGGGGCAGGTAGCACTTAAAAATAGAAGCTGTGGCTGCACCCCAGTGAGAGAGGTGGGAAAATCTGGAGCTGGTCATTTAGAGTTACTTTGTGTAAAAGGAGGAGAATTGAATTATGTATAGCTTAATCAAGTTGCAAATACATTTTACAATGAAACAAAATGATCCATCCATAAAAATTTTCATATAAATTTTAAATGTGTGAAACTTGATGCTAAAATAAAATTTAGTCAGGCCTATTAAAATAATTTATGATGATTCCTTCTTTTTAGAAAGTTTTCTGTTTAGTGTATGGTAAACATTTTGAATTTAATCAAAAGTGCAAACAAATGTCTAGAGGGAATGTTTAACATGTTAAGAACAGAAATTATTTAAGAGTACATTAGAGCATTGTTCAAACAAAGCGTGATAACTATGAGTAATGGTTTTTCTAATCATCAGAAGAGATTCCAGAGACAGCTTGGAGTTGGCAGGAGATGACTGTGCATGCCTGCAGAGAAGCACTGGTTACTTTATATAATCATAGTGAGTTATACTGAGTTTCTTTAAAACTCTACCAGGTTTCCTCACAGTCACCAAGAATTAGTGAGCTTTTATTTATTCTCATTTCTCACATTTAGTGATAAATCATATATATTATTTTTCTCCCTTCAGAGGGCTTTGGTGTTCTTCAGTTCTACCCAGACCCAGCTGTCCGCCGCTCCTAATTTTTATCACCGCCCCCAGGAAACCTGCAGCAGCCACCTCGCTAAGGCTTCAAGTTGCAGGCTCTTGACTCTTCAGATTTTCATCAATATTTTGTCAGATCAAGTTCTTAAACCTATTTTCATTATTCCTTGTCTTCAAAATCTTTATAACCTATTTCCTATTTTAGTAGTACCATTTCTGGAGCGAGGGATGTGCCCAGCTGGGATGTGTATACCCGCTGTGTCTGACCCTACGAGAAGTCTTCAAGGGATTGTGCACAGTTTGGAGACGGAATGCTTGGGAAGGTTATGGAACGACGTGTGAGCGGTATGCGAGCACCAGGGCTTTCTCCAAAGCCCACTTCTCCAAGGTACACCCCACCTCATGGCGACACTCACGTCCGTTACACTTCTGCTTGTCATTCAAGACCTTCCGGAGACTGGTTCGGTACTACCTTTTCTACTGTTTTTCTTCTTTAAGGGTCTTCTCTGTCTTTTCAGACCATCGTTGTATTGCCGTACAAATACATGTTGTGCTCTGTGCTCAAATGTGTTGCTCACAATGAATGGTCTTTTATTTTCCCAAAGAATCCTTTCTTGCCTCACCCATGGTAATTATGGCAGAATAGCTTCATAATTTTTATACATGCTAATTATGGTGGAATATCTTCATAATTTTTGTAAACCAGCTTGTCTTAATTTTAAAGTTTAAAATGGTATAAAAACCACAGACAAGATGGTGTAAATACACTTGTCCTTATTCCTGCTCTTAAGTACAGCTAAAAATCCTGAACATTATGTATAAAACAAAATAAGAAGGCAGAGAGAAGACAGGCCAGTTCTGGAGACCCCAGGCACCGAGAATGGCACAGTGCTGAATTCCGTGTTTGCCTTTTGCTTCACGTGCCCCAACCTGGGCCTTGATAGGCCAGCAGTGTGGAAACACTAATGAGCACCGGCAAACCAAGCCCCCCAAACACTTGCTCTCCCTAGTCAATGGACCAGGGCAGGGACAGCCTAACAAGACAGAAAACTCTTAGACAACAGCTGCTGTGCCCAAGCCCAGTGCCACGGGGAACACTGTAGGCTCCTGGGGCTGCCCTTCTTGTTTCTCTGCCGCTTTATGAGAACCGTGGTCCCACCACTACGCCTGCCAGTGAAGGGTGAGTAGGGAGCTGAGACTTCCGTCCCGGAAGGGGCACTCAGGCACCCCATGGTTTCTGCTGGAGCAGTGTGAGAGAAGGCCAGTGGGGACCATTGTCGGTCAGTCTCTTCCTTGGAGAACAGACTGTCCCATGTCAGTGTGTCACAGTCTTGGGACACTGACAATCTCCACTTCAAACAGAGGGGAAGTCAGTCTTGGTCCAGAAAGCAAATGAGGTGGAATGAAACTTCGGGGGTTGTCTTTTGGGGAAAAGAGGGCCTTGTTCTCTGAACCTTCTCTGGCACTTTGTCCAGAGACAGTAGAAACTGGAGCTCACTGGGCGCTCCAACTCCAAGGAGTGCCTGTGCTCTGGGGTGCTTTAACTGGAAACTGCATTGCTTTTGAGGTAAACAAATGAGGAGGGAAGGGAACTGAGGCCAGACAGGACAGGACCCGGGAAACTGACTTAGCTCTAGGCTGTGAGAGGACTTGCGCAGGCCCCTTTTGTGCAGTGCTTGCACCAGAGAGGCTCAGCCTGAAACATGGAAGGTGGCTGGGGCGGCAACGCAGCGTCTGCTGGAAGGCCTGGCGTAACAGGACTACAACCCCTGGGGAGCCCACAGTTTGGAAACTTCTAGCCAAGTGGGCTGGCATTTCGGGGACTGCTCTGCTCCTGAGCATGCATTCAGTTGTTACTTAGGGAAACTGAGGCAAAAGATCAAACCTGTGGAATGGGTAAAATAACAAGAAAGGATGTACACTCTGTGGGCATTGAGTTTCTCTTGGGCCCACTGGTTACTAAATCCGTGGACAGCAAGATGAGGATTCGCTTCTGCTTCTTGCCTCTGTTGGGAGTGGCCCGGGAAAGCACAGATGGACCCAGCAGCCAGCAGTTGGAGAAACACAGCGGGGAGCTGTGAAGGGGGCCGACCAATGTGCCGCAGTTACTGCTGCCACAGAGATCAGTTTGCCTACGTGGTTTTCTCGCAGGAGAATTGATGAAGTCCTTATTTTTTTATTTGTAAAAGTATAAAGAATATTATTCCTTTTGTTAGTGGTCAAAGGGGAAAATAAACAAAGTCAGTCTTTGCAGTTTCAATCTCGGGTGGAAAGGGTTTCCCAGGCCTTGAATCTAGATGAAAGAGTAGGAAAGTTAACCTTACTTGGTTCATGCTCTTTATTCAAGATAAGCTCAAGTTGCAGGTTTCAGGAGGTGTGATGAGGCCGAAAGTAGAACTCAGAATGTCACTGCTGTTGTATGTGGTAAAGAAGTTAAAGACGTCAGCATTCATAGTATGGATTAGCATTTGTAGACTCATCCATTGATAGAGGGCCCTGAGTGGTGACAATTAGTTTTAAGTGGAGCAGATCCACCCCTTGCCCTGTTAACGCACTTCCCCACCATTTCTCTGTATGTAGCTCAAGTTCTGTTTGTTATGGAAAATTCCGACTGAAGTCATGTGAATTATAAACCATAGTTTTCCCATTTATGGTACTATCTATAGAGTAAGGGTTTTTCTGTCAATGTTAATATCTTTTTTTTCTGAAAACGAGATATAGAAGAATTAATAATTTCCCTAGAGGACCTTGAGATGCTGGAGGGAAAATTGTTTTCAGAATCCAGATCTTCAGAGCCCTTGGCCACTCTCAGAGGGCCAAACCTAGATTTTGGTACCTCATTTTGCCTATTTGTGAAATAATAGCAGCACTTACCTCTCTTGGCTATTTTAAGGAATGGCTGATGCAGACGTATTGGGAGTATAGAGGAAACATACAGTAGGGTGTTAGAGTAGAAGAATTCAGATCAAATCAGGGCAGCTTTGTATGAATATATGAAAATTCAATTCCCAGGGCCCCCAGTGGATGTAATGTAGATGCCAAGTCTGGAGGGAATGTCAAATCCCTTTAGATCCTGATTCCTGGATTTCTGGGCACGCAGCTGAAATGAGCAGGGAGCTCTCTTATCTCTCCTCTGGGCTTCAGGGCATTTTATGCCAAGTTAGAAGATTTTTGGCCTCAGCCCTTGGAAATTTAACACTTTTCTCTCTCTCTCTTTTTTTTCCCCTCTGGTTATTCAGGCATGTTTACAAACTAGTAACTAGTGTTAGTCTGCCAGTCCTAGAAATTCTTCCTCTTCAACTGTTTCTGCAGTCTTCCCTCCTCTGGTCCCCTACTCTTCACTGTGTTTTGAGCCTCTTGAGTTCACATCTCTGAAGATGTGTAACCCGCTAAAATATGAATGAAAACTAGACTTTTTTAGTGGTAGTGATAGGAAAACAGTGGTGGATGCCATCAAATCATTACACTGGGAGCCTCTTTGCCTTATATCAGCTTTCTATTTGTATTTCCAGTGCACTTTTTCGTTTAAAAATAATTATGCTTCCTCTTGACCTTCTCTATAAATTTCTATTTGTAGTTTATGTCCCATGTAGTTCTCAGTTTATTGGCAAAACGAAGACGTAGACATTTCCAGAATCTGAAAGACAAACAAGACTTAACTGGCTTTGGCCACCACCATCAATTACCTTGGTTCTCAGGCATTTCCACTTACCCTTCTCTTTGAGGGTGGTTTTACAGTGTCAAAAACTTCAAATATATTGAAACATTAACAGTCAAAATTTGCATGACACACCGAGCTTGGTAGAAGGGCAGAGACGTGAAAAGGGCTGGCCCCACTGCCACAGGTGGCGTCTCTGATTCCGGAGGGGTATCTCAGCCACATAGGTTCACGTTGAGAAGAGCTGGGTCTCAACCCCAAGCCGTGCTCCACAGCCCAGGGCACCAGCGCCAAGAAGAAACATCCACATAGCATCTGGCTGTGAAAATCAGTGGAGATTCTGTCTGCCAGGGATAGAGAGGAGGCAGCTAGAGACACAAGCTCCCTCTTAAAGGGCCAGTGCACAAAATCTCATTTCTAGCCACTCACCTTGGGCTCCCGCAGAGAGAAGACAGAGCGAGTGAGGGTCATGTGAGTCGAGACAGGGTTTGTGGTTCTGGGGGGAGAGCTGAAAGGACAACACCAGGATCCCTGTGCTGAGTCCCTCTCCCACACCGCAGATGCTGTCTTCCCTGGGTAGAGCACTCCCCTTTGTAAGACATCAGCCTGGGGGAAAGCAATAGCCCCACACTCCGAACCCCTTGTCACCCCACCCTGTGTAGCTTGTGCCTGGTGAGGAGTCAGCTGCCTGGGCGGAGCTGTAGGGGTCTGGGCAGACTCAAGGGGTATCTGTGACTGAGTGGTGTGGCATTGGGGTGGGAGGCATTTCTCCCACTTTCCCAAGAACCTGACCAGCACCTCCCCCTCATGAGAGATCTACTGTCCCCATCCTCACTACTTCAGCGGCCACACCCTGCTGAGACTGGACTTCTGGCAGAGTTGGGGACAGACTGAGTTTTGTGGCTTTAGGGCAGGGCAGTTAACATTTTTCTCTTGTATGCCCAATGAGTGCAGGGCCTTCCCTTCACATGGACAAATCTTGGTTTGTCTGAGCCTGATAAACCCTGCTGGCCTTACCCTGAGACTCTCTGATATGCTGCTTCTCCACAATAGTGTGCGAGCGCCCAGCGAGTGGTAGCTGGACTTAGTGTACCCTGAAACATTTGCAGCATTTGCTGAGTAGCCTCAGACATAGCACTGACACTGAGATTGAACCTCAATCAGTCTGATGAACACCACTCACCCCTACCTGCTGGACCTACTAAGGACCTACTTCATACAACTCGAGTACCACCAGAGGCTCTTTCAGTGACTGAGCCTAGAAGGCAGCTGGCAGGTGGAGGCAGACAGAGGTGGATCTTGGAGTACCTTGGGACTTTAGCTGAACTTTCTCCCTGGCCCAGGGCTGGTAAAAATCAGTGTTCGTGCACAGCTTGGTTGTTCCCACACATACCTGGACCCAGCAGAGGCAGCCACAACTATGGAATGCTTTTTTGCTCCAGAAAGATTGCCCATAGCCAGTCACAGGCAGCGTCTGACTTTAGGCTACACCAGAGTCTTCCCCAAAAGGCCCCAGATTTAACACACTCAGCGGTCAGCTTTATACAACATCAGAGCAGGATCCAATTAGCTTCACAAGCAATGTATCAAAAGGGAGATCTCCGAAGGTACAATTGACCCTGCTGAGGCCAATTCAGCTTTGCGTCATCAGCACCCACACTGGAGCTCATACACGGTGATCACTGTTGATTCTCATAGTCACCCAGCCTGAGGGTGGATCCCATGCACGGATGAGCCAGTAGCAATCAACTCAGTTACAACAGAAGGGCCACAATCACCCACACAAGGGTCATTCCTGAAGCACTCAGCTCAGGTGATCAAGGAGACGGCACCACACCTACATTATAGGACTTTATAGGACACCTACTTCATAAGGCCCCCCTGCAAAGACCAGGAGTCATAGCAGATCAATCTAATAAATAGAAACAAACATAAAGAGATGGCCAAAGCGGGGAGACAAAGAAATATGACCCAATTGAAAGAACAGGCGAAATCTCCAGAAAAAGCGAAATGAGATGGAAGCAAGGACAACCCGCTAAATGGGAGAACATATTCGCCAATGATGCATCTGATAAGGGGTTAATACCCCAAATTTATAAAGATTGTGTATAACTCAACACCAAAAAACCCAAAGAATACAAGTAAGATATGGTCTGAAGACCTGAATAGACACTTCTCCAAAGAGTACATACAGATGGCCACTGTACATATGAAAAGATGCTCAATGTTATGAATTATCAGAGAAATGTAAGTTAAAGCCAGAATGAGATATCACCTCACAGCTGTAGAATGTCTATCATCAATAAATCAAGAAACAACAAGTGTTGGTGAGGATGTGAACAAAAGGGAACGCTAGTGCACTGTTGGTGGGAATGCAGACTGGTGCGGCCACTGTAGAAAGCTATATGGAGTTACCACAAAAAATTAAAAATAGATTTGCCTCATGAGCCAGCGAACCCACTTCTTGGAATATATCCAAAGAAGCCTAAAATACTAATTTGAAAGAATATACGCACCCCTATCATTGCAGTGTATTCACAGTAGCCAAGATTTGGAGGCAGCCCAAGTGCCCATCTATAGATGAGTGGGTAAAAAACATGTGGTACATTTATGCAATGGAATACTACTCGGCCATAAAAAAAAATCTTACCTTTTGGGACAGCATGGATGGACCTGGAAAGTATTAGCCTAAGTGAAATACTCCAGTCAGAGAAAGACAAGTATCAAATGACCTCACTTATATGTGGAATCTAATGAACAAAATAAACTGACAGAATAGAAACAGAGACACGGATGCGTGGAACAGACTGGCAGTTGTCTGGAGGGACGGCTGTTGAGAGGCTGGGTGGAAAAGGTGAAGGGACTGAGGGAAAAGCTCACAGACACAGACAGCAGCATGGCGATTCCAGAGAGAAAGGGAGCGGGAGGAGGTGGAAGAGGGCAGGGGGGGTAGATGGTGACGGAAGGAGGGCTGGGTTGGTGAACAGAGATGATGTACTATAAAATTGTACACCTGAAACCTATATAGTTGTATTAACCAGTGTCACCCTCACAAATTCAATAAAAAAATTTCCCACCAAAGAGAGAAAATAAAGCCACTTTTCCATCACTCAGACAAACTCAGCGTGTCACCCAGTGTAGAAAATATGCTGTCCCTGCAGTTCTTGCTAATTACCTGTTACTGCTGCTGCCTCTGCTCTGAAAAGGAGAAGGGAACTATTCTGAAAACTATAATTGGGTAGTAGATTATGTCTAACTGAGGCCAGAGGTAATCATTAGTTCCAGTAACTAGTAGGTCAATAAAAACTATCTATAACAATGGAATAGGAAACTCTCTCTTTTAGTGAACACAATTATTTTTTATTCAGTTCATGTTTTCTCTCTCTAAACATTGTGTCAATAGAACTAAAAACGTAGTTCTGAAGCAAAAAAAATGGTGAGCATATCAAAATTTCTGTATTGAGATTTTTGTCTTTATTCATTTACTTCATTGACGTAAGCTCTTTCGAGGTAAAACTGGATGTGTGGTCCAGAGGGACAGTGGAGTCGAACCTCGAATGACTTTGTGCCTGGCTCTTGCACCTTTTAAAAGCTCATTCTAAAAATACCAGACACTCTGAGAGTCCCTCTCTTCTGCGAGTACTGTCCACACTCGTGATTGTCTTAGTCTGCATGGCTGGGGACAGTCAGCTTGGTGCTGCGGAAGGAAACAGCATAGAGCCAGAGGAATGGTAGGACTGAGTGTTCCTGACCTCGAAGTAGGTTTAACATGAAACAAAGCAAGCAAAACTGTAAATATTTGGCAGGACATTTTGAAAGGGAAAGATAAAATCTTCAGAAAGCCATTTGCTTCGGGCAGTCATGTTCCAGTCAGTCCTGACAGAGCCTCCCCTGCCCATTCCAGCTCAGTGTCAACTGGTTCTGACGTGGGCATTTTTATTTTGTTTCGGTTCTCAAAAGGGATTTAGAAAAACAACAACAACACAGAAAATCCTTGCCTTCATTTTTTCATACTTCCTGGACAACACCTGCCTTCTTTTCTATTCTTTTCTGCCTTGGCAATCCCTGGCACATATGTGCTTTGTTGAGTGCCAGTTTTAGGTCAACAGATGTGGTCACAAAAAACAAGAACTAGAAAATTAGAAAATCTCACTGCTTTGTGGTGTTTATTAGCATGAAAATGCAGCAGTATACTTTGTATTTTTTAGTAGAGGTCTCCTTGTGGGCATTCTACTCATTGGCTTATGGACTTATTATTACTAAGAAATGGATCCTTCTGTATAGATCTGTTTAATTAATTAAGAGATGCATTTATGTGGCAAACAAACATCAGCTGAGAATCTGGGATATGATTCCTGAGTTAGCTGTCAAAACGCTAAGAATTTAGCCTTGGCTGGTGTAGCTCAGTGGATTGAGTGTGGGCTGGGAACCAAGCGGTCCCGGTTCGATTCCCAGTCAGGGCACATGCCTGGGGTGAGGGCGAGGTCCCCGTGAGGGCCATGTGAGAGGCAACCATACATTGCTGTTTCTCTCTCTCTCTTTCTCCCTCTCTTCCCCTCTCTCTAAAAATAAAATAAAAATCTTTAAAAACAAACAAACAAACAAACTCTAAGAATTTAGAGGGAGGTAGGAATTGAGAGTCATCTGTTGTCTAGTTTGATCTTCTCCTCTCAATATGGAAATCTCTTTAGCAACATCACATAATCCTTGAGTTTAGGAGTTGATGAGATGTTAGATAACAGTACAAACCCTCTGCAATCTACACCTTAGTGTAGAAATTCTCTTTAGAATATTCTAGATAGATGGACATGTAACAAATGCTTATTAAACTTTCCAGGATGGAAATGCGGACAAGACACCTTACATTTGGGAAATCTCAATGTTTGGAAACAAATTATTTTATAAGAGCTGATTTCTAGCCCCTTGATGGGTCCACATGTGGGCCCTGGAGGTGTCCCTTTGGCACCTGTCAGAGAGCCGAAGGCCGGTGGTATTGGTCCTTAGAGTTTCTCTATTTCCAGGTAAAACACTTTTCTTTGTTTACCCATCACTCCCACGTCGTCTTTGCCACCACACCGGATGACTCTTCCTGGGTCAGCCACAGACCCAGTGTTCTTTCTACAGTAACATGCTCGGGTCTGAGCAACTGCTGGGTGTGACCTGCTTTGTAAAATGTGTCCTTTCTGCGGACCACCTTTAATTTACATTAAATTGACCACATCCTTCTTATATAACAGTTGACATTCTCAGAGCATTTCTAGTGAAGAAATGCTTTATTAATCTGCGCTGCTTAGTTTCTTATAAACCATTCTGCTTTCTGATTCTCATTTCCCTCCGAATGCACTCCTTCCTTGTAGTTATTTGCCTTCCTTTGCGAAAGGGAGAAGTTTCTGAAGTGGACCACTGGTAATTCAACAATTCCATTGAATTAAAGTTAATATTAAAGAAAATAAGAAGAGACAGGATAAAAGGCTGGACAGAAACATGTTTTAAAAGTCTACTGTAAGGCTCTTGAGACAAAGTATACTAAAACACGAAAAATATTAGGTAAACCAGTGGTAGGACTTACAGACACTTTAAGGCAGGAGAAATTTGAGGTGTTCCAGATAATTCAAGTATCTGACACCTACCGACATCTCTTCACCTATAGTTCTGTTTTAAAATCTATTTTATGACAATTTTACACCAAAAAATGGCTGTCAGTGAATTACCTCAGAAAAAATGGTTGCTGGAGAAGTACCTTAAAGAAAATATAACTGTTGACAATAATTTCATAAGTTATGAGTAACATTTTTCTAATTTTTATATTTGTATATTTAAACTTTCCTTTTTTGGTATGTTATTTTGATAATGAAAAAGTATTTAATTTGAAATTATAATGACCTTTTTATGCACTTCTCTTTGGTATATGTGATGAAGTCTAATATAACATGCAAGTTCATAGAAGAACTATGGGTACTAACAAATGGCTGTCAGAGGAAACATTTCTGAAAAAAATTAACAGCGGTTTTGAATATATTTCAAACCTTCCCTTTACTAAGCAGCAAATTCTTTGAAAGCTGGGTAGTGGTCTCAAAAACAGTACAGACAGACTTATAAGAAAATATTTGAGTCCTACCTTAAAATAGTTTCTTTATAAATAAAAAGTCTGAAATAGTTTTGAATCCAGATTCAAATAATTTCCAAAGCATCTTAGATTAGTTTGCTCTGTAAAGGGGAAACTTTAAGCTTTGAGAAGAAAGCTTGTTCCAGAAACTCACAAAGTTGTCCTACCTGACTCTGAATTTCCAAACGTGAAAGGCTTAGCATAAAGTGTATAGGATTTAAAGTCTGCGGCTGATGCTGTAAGGAGCAACAGGGCATATGGACCGCCCCAATTCCGCCCCCCTCCCCCCCGCAGAGCCCACGCAGGCCTCGCCCATGGTCATCAACAGCCCGCCGTGTGTCTCAGGTCAATGTCATACTCTCATTTTTCTATTTGAATTGTAATGGATGGAAAACAGATTTCTGGTTCTGGGAAAGTTTTTCTTAGTTTCTTTATCTGTGTCATGAGGAGTTTGAACTAGATCCTTTTCAAGACCTCTACCAGATATAAAATTCTTACAGACATACTTGCCTAGGAGTTTTCAGCAAAACTCTGAAACAGAAAGCTGGAGTATTTGAAATTATATTGGTTTTATCTTTGACATTTTTAATGTGACTGCTACCTCTAATGTTCTGTTTCTTTGTCCTGTACAGACAGGGGACTGAGCTCTTACAGATTTCTGAGGCACCTTTGTAGTCACTCTGTTTAATCCTTGTATTTCTTCCTTTTTATTTACTCATGGTTTATACTTTTAATCTTATTTTTTCATTTTTTGTTTTCTTTCTGTTTTATCCTTTCTTGTCTCCTACTTGAGATTAGTTGTCCCTTGGATGAAATAAACACCGTGAAAACACTGGCATTTTTCAGTTCCAAAAAGAACATCATTTTTTCACAGCACTAAATTATAACCACTTAAATGTTTGGTGAATCAGTACCATCTCCTGCTCATTTAATTAAAGTGCAGTCCTAATTGTGCTAGGTCACCATGCTTTCTTTCCTTCTTGCTCATCTGCGGGCTCATTTTACTGTTATTTTCCCTTAAAAACCTCCTCTCACAAAGAGATCTGACATTTTGTGAGCATTCATTCTACTTGAGGCCTAATATTTGCACTACCAAAATGCTGCTTGGAGAAAAGCTTCCTGGATTTAAAATTATTTGATTATTTACATGGTCACATCAAGATAACACAAGAGGTAGCACCAATAGCCCTGGATTTGAGAACCATGAGCCTTTCCCTCCCATGCTCCCCACCCCCACATATCAAAGGATTATTGGGCCATTGGAATGGGTTTGCATTTCCTGAATGTGTACCTGTATCCAGTGTCAGAAATGTGGACTTGCTGAGGGGAAAGGAGAGCCTAAATGTCTTCTAGGTGAAAATGTCTTCTGGGGAAAAGAGCTTGAGGTTACAAAACATGTGATTCTCTCTGAGTGAAGAATTTAGTAAGTAATTCTGTCAGTCTAATGGAAAAGGCCAGCCATCAGAAGGGAACAAGCACAGATAAAGGACTGGAAAGTGATTGATTTGATGACCATTTTATTTTTGTAGTTCAAGAGTAAATATAGGGTCAGAATATATACATAGATTAACTTTATCATGATAAGATAACAAAAGTCAATATTCAGAAAAAAGTCATAAGTGGTCTTCTAGAATAATCTAGAATTTATGTTTATTTACCTCTCTTCTTATACGGGCCTCATCACTGAAAGAAATATCTCAAGTAGACATTCTTAGAAAAATTTCTCAGAAACACACTTGGTAGAAGTAGTGATAGAGCAATGGGGGCAGTAACAGTGAAAGTTAAATAAAAATATATTCATCTGATCTTCCTTTTAAAGAACAGTTTTACCTTTTACTTCTAAGAAAGTATTCTAATGCCTAGCAACTGAACAGTTACGCTTGTTTTCCAGCGTCAGGGTGGGCCTGTGCTCCTTGTGATTTGTGTCACAAGACTAAGTGCCATGACCACATTGAGAGAGAAACGATGTCTTTGAAATAACATATTTAAGATGTCCTTGTCTTGTCACCCTCCACCCCTAAGATACTCGTTGTTGCTTTAGAAATCTGAGAGGGATTCTGGTAAAAAAAGAAAAGACATGATCTTTTGGGGAGAGGTACCACTTATGTTTTAACCACGAGTACAAAGCATATTTTTGTAGTTGACATGTATATATTATATACATTTAATAGTAATGAAACTATTGGAAAATCTCCAATTGGTACTGACTGCCAAGGTGATTTTTAAATATCAGGTGGTTTTAGGGTCCTCGAATGCAGATTCGGGGAGCTGTTTTGACAGTGGACACCTGTGGCTAGTGCTGTGTGAAGTCACCCGGGCGGCCATTTAGTTGCCCTTCAGGAATGAAGGCTGTACTTACGGGTCCGAAAGGCCAGCTTTCCCTGTCCCATTGTCACCTGAGATCAACTGCTATTTAAAGGTTATGACAAATGATAGAATAGCTTTCTTTCAGTCTTTTCTGGCCTACCAATATGTTGGTCAATTTGGGCCTCTACTCTGTCAGTATTACACAGAATGTTTCCAGAATGCGTTGCCGGCTGGCAGGCGTTTTGTGCTTGTGAAGTTAGCATCACACTGAACCATGCACTGCATCTCCTCTCATCCTCCAAAGGCGGGTAGGATCCTGGGTCCTCAGAGTGTACAGCTTTATTGCAGTAAGAGGATAAGGGGAGGTGGTGAGAGGGAGTGCCTCTGGGGGATTCTTGTGTTCACATTCAATCTTGAATTGAGAGCAGTTGCCTGGGAAACAAAACCTAAAAAAAAAAAAAACACCTCATTTTTGCATGCATCTTCAAATCTTCAAATGGCAGGACGTGCGTCTATGTTGAAAGGAAGTCTTCTTAAGTCTAAAGGCCGCAGAAGCCAAGGTTTATTATCTGCCCAACCCACCTCAGCATACCACAGATACTTTCTATCACACTGCTAGTCAAATTGAACATGCAAATGTTATAAACAGAAACAAAAAAGGTTAAACTGTTCTCTGGTCATGTGAGGTGTGAGGCATCAGGGAGCAGCAGAAAGCATGCTGCAATGCAGTCAGGAAACTCATTTTCAGAATGTACCTCTACTGGTAACTTACATTTTAACTGACTGTGTGAGCTTGGGCCGTGCCATAAATAAACTTCCCCGCCTCAGCGCCTTCATTGGTGAAAGGGAGGGCTGGGCTGGTTTCCAGGACACCATCTCTCTCCACTCCCAACCTAGATCTGATCATTTCCTGGGCCTGTGAGATTCTGTCTTGAAGCTTCTGGTCAGTGTCTTTCAATAAATCTTTATTGAGCACTGAGGATGCCACTAGTGTAGGGGTGGTGAAACTCTTCCTTTACACTCTTAGGTTCTGTACCTGGGGCCTGTGAATTAAACTGACAAAAGACAGAGTGACAGAAGAAAATGTTTGTTTTGTTAGCACATGGGAACTTCACAGAAAAGAAGTGAAAACCGAAAGAAGCGATGAGGCTTGAGAGCTTATATACCGTTTTAACGAAGGGTAAAAAACTAGGGAGAAGTGAAATGAAAAGGGGTTTGATTTCTAGGGGTAATAGATTTCGGGAAGATAAATGTGTGGGGAAACTAATGAAAGATTCAGGTTATTTCCTACGGTTTGTGATGCAGACTCAAGTCAGTGTGTGTCTCCGGTGGTAAGGCCACCTGGTGACACAGACTGGCAGCAGTGCGTGATTGAGAGGCGTCCCCTCGTCGTGGGACGGGAGGGAGATGCCTTACAGATGGAGGTGAACGCCCTGCTTTTTAGGCAGAAAGGAGGGCAGGGTGTTCCTCCTGCGCCTGCTATTTCTCAATTGCCTTTGGCTCAAAATACCTTACACCAAAGTGGCATATTTTGGGGTGGTGTATTCTCATCCCCTTCATTAGCTGGATTTTTTTCTGGCACTTCTTTTATAGCCTAACTTATTGATCCATTACTTATTAATTGAGAGCATTAATTATAAAAGCAGCTGCATCTGTCTGTATCTTTACTTTTGTAAATGACCTCACATGTAAATTCACCAAATAAATGTTACATTTAAAAAAAAATTAGATTTTTTTTCATTTAAAGTATCATAGAAAGGCACTGATTTTTCAGAGATAATGCCAGCTCAAGCATGTATATTTATTAGGATTTTTTTCCTTCAGAAATACATTCAGTAGGAAAGTTGATTGTGCCAGAGATAATTGTCATAATTAGTGTGTATCTACCACTAAGTATATGAATAAAAACAAATGTTTGAGATGGATATTATGCTTTCTGTCTAAAGGGTATGCTGTGTTTTATTCTTAAAAAGTATAACACAGCAATAAGAAAGCCTTGCTCTTGGTCTATCGGAAGAATAGTCAATTACTTTGCTAGTTTATTGTTATTTGAGTAATATAAACAAAAAACAGTTTTTCTTGGAGATGGCCTGAATAACCTCAGTAATTAATTCATTATTCAATAGGTAACAATTTGCATTTTTGTGAGCAGTACATCCTTTTTTTTTTCAGGTTCTAGCATCAATGGCATGTAACAGGAGTGCTCTAAGTTAACACCTGTCATGTAGTTTCTTCAGGAGCAGGCAACGTCCTTTCCATGAACCCTGCTTCCTGTGCCTGGTGTTTCGTTACTTCTATCTCCAAATGCCCAATCCAGCCCACGGCTTCGGGCCTTTTTCCAGTGCTGCCTGGCCCAAAACCTCCTTGATGCTTAACACCCCTCTCAGAACTGCCATGGCAGACAGTTTTGTCTGTGTCTCTCTTACAAAATGATCATTCTCTACCATGTATACCTGTCACTTCCCTACATGACTTGTATCATCCACGAAGGTGGGAGCTCCTGAAGACGGAGTCGCAGAGATCCGCACAGCGCCGTGCCCAAAGCTGCCCTCAGTAAATATTTCACCAAAGACTGAAAAGGAGGAGACCGTACAGTGACAGTTCTTGGGTAGAATAACCACCCTTGATTACCTTTGGAGAACCTTTTGTTCATTTATTTTCAATTGGTAAATACTCACGGAACATGATTTAATATTCATAAAAACCTGAGCAAAACAAAAACAGAAACAAGCAGCACAGTAAATCTTAGGCAAGATGACAAATGGCAAATCCAAACACCCTTTTTGGCCCAACATGAAATATAACTAATTTAGATGTCATGCTCTGTTTTGGGATGATTTACTGCCTGATTTTCCTAGTAGCATGGAGGAGTAGAAGTTGGCTGTGATGTGTGGGTGTGTTGGGGGTGGATGGGGCATGATCATCCCAGGACTTAAGCAGATAAAAACTCTTTCAAAGCACTGCTTGCATTCAGTTGGTACAAATGGTTTTGACCCACCAACATCAATGGCATAATCAGGGGTTACCCAAATGGCACCTTTCCAGAGAGAGCTGGAGAAGAAAAAAAAGGACACGGAAAACCAGCTGATTGTCTAGGCATCTTTACGAGTAAACTTTTGAGTCTCCAAAAACGAACTGTAGGAAACATTGCTGGCACACAGGGAAATTAAGCCTTCCTGTGAATTTGAGTGAAAAGGGCACAGTTCCTGGTCATCTCATGGTCACCAAGAGAAATAAGTCACTCAGACTGTGTAACCTGGTGTAAAAGCAAGACTGACACATTTTTAGATAATAAGGGAGATCTCCATCATGGCGATCTAAAATGAAATCTAATAAAAATAATAAAAGCTACTAAGTGCGATAGCAAGGAAAAAACACGCAGGGCATGCACATACTCCATAGATTTGTGCTTGTGTTTCAATAAAATGTCAATTCACTTGATACTGAGAGCAGTTTCATTGCTCCTGTCAGTCAAAGGAAGTAACCAAAATATTGACCTTTACCAGATCCCTATAGATTAGGAAAGCTTTTTCTTGTAATAAAGAGTCTGGCCCTGAGAAGTTGAATTCAGAGAAAACCTGCTAATACTATAGTTCGGGGGGTGGAGAGCAGAGGAATTATAGAGGCTGTGCTCCAAACCCTGTGTCCTTCTGTTGTGGAACAGAACAGGTGAGTCAACATCACGCTCTCTGCTTATCAGTTGAAAATAACGGGCACCGCCAACTGTACCCCATACAGCCTGTGGATGACCTAGACGGTGATGTTCTTAGTTGCCTTAATTATGGAGGGATCCATAACTCTACAGCGAGTTTTGTTGCTTCAAGTTTTGACCTCTTTTCAGAAGGGGTTCCCTTGTGCCAGGAAGAGCCCCACTGAGCATAAACCGGGGACCGTTTACTGTGACAGCATTGGCTGGAGGTGGCTACCAAGCACTCGAAATGTGGCCAGCCTGCATTAGGGTGTGCTGTGAGTGTAAAACACAAGCCAGAGTGTGAAGACTTAGTATGAAAAAAAATGTAAAATATTTCTGTTGTTTTTTATATTGATTTCATGTTGAAAGGACAATACATCGGATATATTGGATTACATAAAATATATTGTTCAAACTCATTTCACCTGTTTGTTTTCCCAGAAATGTGGCTTTAATGCATGTGGCTTAATTTAATGTGGTTATGAGAAGACTGACAATTACATCTGCGGCTGGCATTCTGGCTTGCCTTGTATTTCTATTGGACAGCTCTGGAATAGGAGAAAGGCCTTATTATTTTTTTTTTAAAAAGGCCTGTGGCTATGTTCAGGTTCCAGTCCATGATCTTCAGAATGCCCAGGGCTGGAGCCAACAGGCTGTGGGAGGCTCTGTCATCATTTGGAAATGTGTGTCAGATAGAAGGCCAGTGATAATGCAGTCATTATCTGGTCTGAAGAAATATGCTCCTTCCATTTCTCCAAGCCTAAAACTCAGCTCCTTACAGCAATACCGCATGAACATATTTATGTTTTAAACAACGCTAGTCATTTAAAAACAATTCCTTTTGGCTGGAGGCATTTTGGCTTGAGATGTGGTCTTCTATTCATGCAATAGATTTAATGCCCTAAGGAATGAGGCTCAAATATTGTGTAATCATTAGAATAAATTTGGTACTGGTGAGGTTAAATAAATCTGATACTGATGATGCTAAATATCATGAAATTGTTACCGAGTCCAATGCCTACTGCTGAGTCAGCAAGAAGGAAAAATTCTATGTGTCATTAGAGATTCTTTCATTATTTTCCTTTCATCATATTTTCCCTGTGATAAAATTTATTGTGAGAGCTCAAATATATTCAGTAGGTGTTTTCTTAGTTCATGCAAATCACGATAACAAAGTGCCATAGTCTGGGTGGCTTTATTTCTCACAGTTCTATAGACTAGCAGTCTGAGATCATCAAGATCAGGGTGGCTGCATGGTCAAGTTCTTCTGAGACATTTTTCTAGGTTATAGGTGGCCAGCTTCTCACTGTGTCCTCACATGGTGGAAAGAAAGTGAGATAGCTCTCTGGTCTCTTTTTAAAAAAATTATTTATTTATCTATTTATTCATTTCATTTCAAAGTACTTTTATTTTCAGAGCTTGTTCAGTCATGAAAACCTATGCATATTTCTTAATTATATTTTATTGCTTATGTTATTATAGTTTGGATTTTTCCTCCTTTGCCCCCTTCTACCCAGTACCTCCCATTCCCTCAGGCAATCCCCACACCATTGTTCATGTTCGTGGATCATGCGTGTAAGTTCTTTGGAACTTTTTTTTCCCTGTACTATACTTTACTCCATTTCCTATACTGTACTTTACATCCCCACGGCTATTCTGAAACTACCAATTTGTACTTCTTAATCCCCTCACCTCTTCACCCAGTCCTCTTCACCTAACCCCTATCTGGCAACCATCAAAAGGCTCTCCGTATCCATGACTCTGTCTCTGGTCTTCTTGTTTGCTTAGCTTGTTTTTTAGATTCAATTGTTGATAGATATGTATTTATTGCCATTTTATTGTCCGAAGTTTTGATCTTCTTTTTCTTAAATAAGTCCCTTGAACATTTCATATAATAAGGGTTTGCTGATAATGAAATCCTTTAGTTCTTTTCTTGTCTGGAAAGCTGTTTATCTGCCCTTTGATTCTAAATGATAGCTTTGTTGGGTAGAGGAATCTTGTCTGTAGGTCCCTGCTTTTCGTGACTGAATATTTCTTGCCATCCCTTGTAGCCTGCAAAGTTTCTTTTGAGAAGTCATCTGACAGTCTTATGGAAACTCCCCTGTAGGTAACTAATTTCTTTTCTCTTGCTGCTTGTAAGATTCTCTCTTTATCTTTGACCTTTGTTATTTTAATTATGACGTGTCTTGGAGTGGGCCTCTTTGCATTCATTTTGTTTGGGATTCCCTGTGCTTCCTGTACTTGCAAGTATATTTCCTTCACCAAATTAGGGAATTTTTCTTTCATGATTTTTTCAAATAGATTTCCAATTTCTTCCTCTTTCTGTTCTCCTTCTGGCACTCCTATTATGTAAATTTTGGAATGCTTGAAGTTGTCACAGAGGCTGCTTGGACTATCCTCATTTTGGGGGACTCTTTTTTCTTCTTGTTCTGTTTGGTTGTTTTTTGCTTCCTTATGTTCCATATCATTGATTTGATACCTAGCTTCATCCACTCTACTGTTGTTTCCTGTAAATTGTTCTTTATTTCCATTAGTATATCCTTTGTTTCTGACAGGATCTTTTTTATGCTGTTGAGGTCCTCACTAAGTTCCTTGTCCATACTTGTAATCAGTGTTTTGAACTCTGCATCTGATAGATTGCTTATCTTCATTTTATTTAGTTCTTTTTCTGGAGTTTTGATCTGTTCTTTCATATGGGCCATGTTTATTTGTCTCCTCATTTTGGCAGCCTCCCTGTGTTTGTTTCTATGTATTAGGTAGAGCTGCTATGACTCCCTGTGTTGGTAGTGTGGCCTAATGTAGTAGGTGTCCTATAGGACCCAGTGGCACAGTCTCCCCTCTCCCAAGCTAGGCACTCAAGGTGCACCCTTCATGTAGGCTGAGTACACCCTCTTCTTGTATTTGAGCATTGGTTGCTGTTGGAAGGTCAATGGGAGGGATTTACCCAGGCCAGTCAGCTGCAAGGACTGTCTATGACCATTGACCACCAACCTCCGCCCTCCTTGTAGGATCACCTGTGCCTGGGCAGGATGCTGTTGCTCTGACATAGTCTATAGCTGTCCACTGGGTGTGCAGACTCTGGAGTTTCTCAGGTGGTGCAGGCCAAGGTCAGCCCCCACCCATGTTCTGCTTGGGGCCACCCTACATGAGTTGTAAAGCAATCTGAAGATGGCTGCTACTTGTGCTGGGCTTGGAGCTTTCCAGGAAAATCCAAGTTGTAGAACTAGGTTGGCAACTGCTAGTGTCAGGCCTGGGGCCACTGAGCAACAGGTACAGGGGCTAGGGACTTAGTGAGGCCTGCTATTGCTTGCTTGAAGGGATTTAGGAAGTTGTGAAGCATGAGTCAAGACCAGCCATTCATATGGAAAGGCCATTGTTAACAGCTTGGGTGGACCTGTAAGTTGGGTGGTATCTCCAGGGTGGGGGAAACAGCGTTAGCCAAGTTGATGGAGTCTCAGATATGGCGCCCACATGCTGGCTCTGTGGCTCTGTTGGGAAGGGTTCAGAAAAGGAATAATGGCCTCTTCCTCCCTTTCTGTTTGGGAGAAAGCAGTCCCCCAGCTCTCACGTTGATGCCAGACACTTCCTTCCCACATGCCACTGGTGCCTTCCAAAGTGCTACACCAGTGCTGGAGCTCAGAGAGAGTGAGTCTGAGTAAGTCCGTGTGTGGGTTCTTTAAGGAGAACTGCTTGGAACTCCAGATGTTCTACTGACTCAGTCCCCATTGGTTTTTGTAGCCAGAAGTTATGGGGAATTATCTTCCTGGCACTGGGACCCTAGGCTGGGTGAGGCTGGTGTGGGGCTGGGACTCCTCCCTCCTGAGATATTCTTCCCAAAATTTTATCCACCACACGTGGATGTGGCACTAACCCATTCCACATATTTGCCCCTCCTATCAGTCTGGATGGATGTGGTTTCTTTAATTCCATAGTTGTCAGACTTCCATTCAACTCAATTTCTGACAGTTGTAAGTGGTGATTGTTCTATAGTTTACTTGTAATTTTTATGTGGTTGTGTGAGAAGGTGAGCTGTGTTTTCCTTCTCCTCTCTCTTGACTGGAAGTCCTCTAGTCTCTTTTTATAATGGCACTGATCCCGTTTGTGAGGGACCTGTCTTCATGACCTCATCTCCTCCCAGAGGCCCCTACTTCTTAACACCATCATATTGGGGGTTAGGTTTCAACACAGGAATTTGGAGGTCACAAATGTTCAATCTGTAATGTGTCTACTTACTATTAAAATCAATTTGTAATCTGTAAAATATTTTCATATATATTCTCTAATTTGAATACTATTAAAGTCCTAAGAAGTAGACAGGACAGTTATTATCAGCCATCTTTTATAGATGAGAACATTTGAGCTTTGGTTAATTTCACCTAATTAAACATCTGACAAAGGTTAGAGTAGGATATTGGCCTCAGTACTCTGATTTTAAGTCCTGCTCCTCTTGCTACACAGTTTGGAGGGTTGCCGCATCACAGCACTTAATTATGCTTCCACAGGGCAGAACCGCCTGGTGTGGATCCCCGCACTCCCACTTACTAGCTGTGCAGACTAAGAGATCAACTGTATTTAAGCTCTCTGTGCTCGACCTCCTCATCGGTAAAGTATCAATAACTATTATACCTTCCTCCTGAGAACCATGGGGATTAAGTAATTTAACACTATTTCACAGATTCAGGAACTGAGGCTCAGAGTCATTAAGTGACAGGCCACACAGCTTATCAGCAAGAGATCCAGGTTTGAAACCACACCTAACTCTGAAAGCTGAACTTTTTTTTTTAGAGGAACTTTACTATGATTTCCCAGTTTTCGGCAAACATAATCCATTTTTTAGTTGAGGTGGATTCATTGGGATACAATCATAAAGTCACCTGTTTTCTTTCCCTCCCTGTCCTTCAAATCTTAGTGTGGGCCAATTCTTGTTCTGTGTTAACAGACAGCTACTGTAGCTTTCTGGTCCACTTTTTAGCTTTATTGAGGTGAAAGTTGAGAAAATTGTAAGATATTAAAGTGTACATTGTGATGATTTTATGTATGTATTCATTGGGAAAGGATTCCTCCCATCTAGCTAATTAATACACCCATCACCTCACGTATTTATCTTTTGTGTGTATAGGAATATTTAAGTTCTTAGCAAATTTAAATAATATGACCCTGTGTTATCAATTATAGTCACCATGTTAGACATTTGATCCTCAGACCTTATTCATCTTACAGCTGAGAGTTTGTGCCCTTTTACCAACCTCTCCCCAGTGCCCCCCACCCCCAGCCCCTGGCAACCACTTTCTACTCTGTTTCTACAAGTTTGTCTTTTTCTAGATTTAAGGTGTAGGTGATGTAGTACAGCATTGGCCTTGCCTTGTCTGACTCACCTCGCTGGGCATAATGCCGTCAAGGTCCACTTGTGACGTCACAACGGCAGGATGTCCTTTTTTTCTCACACTGGAGCAGTATTCCATTGTATGTATGCCACTTCTTTTTTTAAAAATCTCTCACCCAAGGATATGTTTATTGATTTTTGAGAGAGAGAAAAGAGAGGGAGAAACGTTGACGCGGGAAACACCAGTTGTTTGCCTCCCATGTGTGCCGCGCAGCCTTGAGGCTGCAGCCGACCGAGACGCCCTCCTGGGCTCCGAGCTTCTTTGTCGTGGTTTCCATCGATGTGAGTCCGATGAAATAAAGTCCACACACTGCAATTGGTTGATGTGTTTCTTCCGTCTGTAGATTTTCTCTCTCTCTCCTCTTTTCCTTCAAATGCATTTGTTGAAGAACTAAGTGTGTTTGTCCTGTCAGGTTTTCCATAGTCAGGACTTGGTGATTGCGCACCCATGAAAGCTTGTGCAGCATAGTCTGTGGCCCCTGTGTTTCCTGTATACTGAGAGTTTGATGAAGAGGTGCGATGTGCATTATTTGGCACAACTACTGCATGTGTACTTCTGTCAGCGGGCTCATGATGGATAGTTGTCTCTTTCTGTGATATTAGCAGCCACGGATGATGATTATCTAGGTCAGCATTTCTCAGTCCGGAGTGTGTGCCTGAATCGTCTGGAGAGCTAGTTAAAATACAGACTGTTGAGCCTCAACCTGAGTTTCTGACTCAGTAGGCTGGGTTAGACCCAAGAACCTGAATTTGTAACAAGCTTCCAGGTGGTACGGATGCTGCTGGTCCAGGGGCCATACTTTGGGGACCACTGGTCTGGAGCTATTATGTTATTAGGGTTGTAAAATAATATATTCTATTCTATCTTTCCTTCTTGATTCATTAGTTGGAATACTTAACATAAAGAGAAATTTTCCAAATTATCCATTTGGTTACCTTAAGGTAGAATTTATAAGAAGGGCACTACAAACGTTTGTTTCTTTTGCTTTATTTACCAGTTTTGTAAAAGAGTAAGTTGATTAACTACCTCCAAAGGTAACTGGTGGAGCACGTGTGTGTGTGTGTGTGACTCCATTGCACTTATTATTTTTCTTGGTGTTCAAACCGTCCCATCTTTACATACTTAGCCATAGAAACCTCAGAGACGATGACTCTACTCTTTTTCCTGCCAACTACCGCGGCACTGGTTAGACAGGCACACACTTGTGTTCCGTTCTCTGTGTCTCTTGTCCTCCGGCCTCCCTGTTTCCATTTTCATATGAGCAGCGACTTGTCTTTGATGAACCTCCAGTCCTGTCCTTACCTGTCCAAGAAATTCTCAGTGACTTACCAAATTAAAAACAAACCCTTGACATTGGCATTTAAGTCCTTCCCAGGTATTGTTTTTACCTGCCTTCTGGTTTTATCTCTGACTCTCTTACCCCAACCCTGAAGAAACATGGTGAAGTCCCTCTTGCGATTCTTTGTTCATTTTGTTCATTCCATCTCTCTGCTTGGGGTTCTCCCTATCATCTATGCCAGTGCTTCTTTCATTTCCTACCAAGCATTCTAAATACTCTTTGATGAATCTCTTCCTGATTTCTTCAGTTATGAAATCAAGTTCTTGTGTGGCATTTCCCTGAATTTTGAACTTCTTTTTAAAGTATCTGCTGCCATGCTCTGTGTTGTGGTCACTAGCATGCTTGTCTATTACTTCCTGTGGGACAAATGGTCTCTCGGTTGTTTTGTTCAACTTGATACCTTATGCCTTCTAACTTATAGATGCTAAATACATATTGTAGATTTATATTGAATCTGAAGTATTAGTCAAAAACTGAACTAATTTCTCATTTGTTGAAATAGATTTAGAAATTTATATATCTCTATATATGTATATATGTAAATACTCATATTAACATATGTCTTATGTTTATGAATTTTAAGGCACCAAAAATGTTCATGGTTTTCTGGGTCACTCAGCAGCATCATTATTCTGCAGAGAGATAATTTGCGGAGCCAGTACTCTCCGTGTTTCCATTGAGCAAGCTGGGAGGACAACTAATTCTCTCCTCACTCTAGCTGTAACTTCCTCTTAAGAGAAATCCTTGCTCTCACCCTACTCCACAAAGGCCTGACCCTCCATTAGCAGACCCGGGTGGCCCCATCCATGTGACATGGTACATGCACTGCTCTGTCTAGTTACTGTTATTCAAACAGGTCTGTGTTCTGACTCATCCACCAGGCTACAACTTGAGAGATGGGATTTTTGAAAATCAGCTTTTAGGAGTAATAAGTGATAAAACTTACCTTTTGTTGTAAGCACATTGGAGAGAGGGGTTTTCACACTTCACGGTGCTATACCCTGAAGAGCCAGAAGGAAAAGTCAGGTGGATAATTTTGGTCTGTTGCTATGACAACTAACCCAGCCACTTGAGTGAAGATGTGGACAATTATGCCAAAGCAGCGATTTTCAGCCTCGATTCCAACCCCCCCACCCCCATACACACACTGCCAAGTGATCCCTCCAAATCCCCCTGTAGCAACACAAGAAACGAAATCAACTGCACCAGAATTCCCATCCTGCTCTGGACAGGCACCCGTGCAAGATGCCATGGATGGCTCCCCGACCCGTGCTGGAAGCTGGGACAAATTTGCTTGGTGCATTATTATGGCACGGCCCATCTGGAGGGGCCGTGGGACTCCCAAGTCCTGCCCGAGACTGCGCTTGGGGAACTGCTTATAGACGCAGAGCAAGTGACTGTTTTCTCACTTTCTCACAAACCTAGAGCTCTGGTGGCATCCAATATTCCAGTGGGGTTGCCGAGAGAGTTTAATTTCAGGTGTCGAATGAATGCAAGTCTCCATTTGATGAGCTGGAAGCCTGAGCATACCTCTATTTGCGATTTTAATTGTGTGGTCGTTATCTGAATTCTTAAAACAGTGATTGGAAGTCTTGAGGTTGCTGATAGAGTTCTCTCGAGAATCCTTTTGGGGTTGAAATTTAATCCCCCCACTGGTCCTTCATGGGTAAAAAAGTCAATATTTCATTTTATGAAACTAGGCAAATACTTTTTTTCCCCTCTGAAGTAAGGAAAATCCATCTGCGGGAGGAGCAAAAGTCAAATATATGGTCTGCAAACAAATGACTTTCACTTTTAGTTTGAAAACAATACCAAGTTTGAAAAGGAAAGGTAAAAAATACTTCTGAAAATGATCTCAGTGTGTGTGTGTGTGCAGGGAGCTGGAAGGCAGAATTGGGAACCATTGGTGGGTGTAGGGCACCAGGAACTTGGAATTGCTATTTTCTTCTGCCTTTTTTTTTTTCCTGAGGTGCTAAATTTTAGCACAGCACTGCTTGTTCCTTAATTAATGATTAAACAAATTCAATTCATGATTTAACTTAATTAAACAACTAATGAATTTGTGTATGCAGGAATCATTAGTGTGGTGTCTGAGGCAGGCCTCCAGGGCACGGTTAACTCGGCTCTTCACAGCTCAGTAAATAGTAGCTAGAGCTGCAGATGTCTCTGCTTCATCGGCCACACCCTTGCCAGAGAGTTCCCTCGCTCCATTTGGGTCAGCTACCCGCCTAGGTGCTCTATGCATAGGTCACTCTTTATGGATGAAGGTAATTTCTCTGCTGCTTTCCAAGGGATGTACATTTGGAGATGTATTTCTAATAGTGGCCATTGGTGTGTAATTATTTTTTGAAGTTATTTAGGCCCATCATTGAAATGCTCATGGATAACTCATTTTAGGGGGACAAAACTTAATCTTGTTATATTTTTAGATATTCTCATTTTATTCTGAAAACACAATCACATCTCACAAATTCAGTGTAAAGGCCACTCTGTGAAATGGAATATTTGAAAAGATATCATTTTTATTACTTTCAAGTAGAGGCCCTTATATTGGGATAACTAGGTGTATATCTCTCTCCTGGCTGGAGGGGCAATTTTGGAATAAGTGAAAGAGAGAGAAGGGGAAAAGCAATTGACATATATTGAAACAATATCTCTCTGGTGCTTTAGATACATTAGCTCACTGAGATATTTTCACTTTAGTTTCCAAGGAGGAAGGCAGGGCGTGGAGAGATGAAGTGACTTGTCTAAGGTCACCCAGCTCATACACAGTGGAGCTGAAATGACTTCCCGCGTCTGTCTGAGTCGGTGCTACGCAGCGCATTTAAACAGTGCCTGGCGCACACCTAATGGACAGCTTGAGGTTCTCATGTACTTGACCACAGTTTGTCTTCTAAAGTAGGCAAACATTTCCCCTGGAATCTCATTGACACTATGAATTTGCTTAGCAAACCATTTTATCCCTGAGCAGTGCCAAGGAAAACTCGAGTGATCCCCTGTCTTAATTACCACTGACTTCAAATTTGTGAAGTCCTATTTAACGAGGTCATGCTGTGGAGCTATACCAAAGATGCGGAGGCCTCATAACTGGCTTATTCTTGACAGCGCAGATCCAGCTTAGAATAAAGCTTGGGAGAGGAAAACCACGAGCAGCTGACAATGCCCCTGTGAGAAAAGCAAAGCTGGAAGTTACATCCTTGCCCTTTTAATTCAGGGGGTATAGTTAAACTGGATGCTGTAGGCTGCTTTCTCTCTGTCTATATTTTGGAGATGGAGTTTTCTCAGCGTGTCACTTTTCTCATCCTGTGAAGAGAAGGTTTGAATCTTCTGCTTTTAATCTGGGAATGTTTCTGTGCTGATTCTAGCCTTTCCACCTAAGCACTGTGGCTCAGTGGGAGAAACCGGATTAGAATAAGCCTGTTTTAACAAACTCCTGGGTCTATATTTATCAGTCACTCCTGGACTTTTCTAAACGGTGCCCTTTTTTGTTTTGGTACAGGTTCTTAGAACAAGAAACATGCATTATGACAGCGGTCAGCAGTTCCTGAATTCACAGAACACGGGATCTAAGCAGCAGAGGTCCCGTTAGGGGAGGTGAGCGGCCAAAGAGGTTTTGGGTCGCATGTAAAAAGCTCCCAAATGCCATAGTTTTTTGTTCTTTGTAGAATCGGTTTGAGTTCATTTAAGAGTCTGGACAATCCCTAAGAGGGAAGGTGCCTGGGCTTGAGCTTCTAGAAGGTGGTATCTTGGGGTGGGTTGAATCTTGTCATGAGAAGGGCAGCCAAGGTCAGGATAGACATAGACCTTAGCTAGGACCTCTTTTCTCCTCGACTTCCAGACTCCCCGACCAAGGAAAGAAGACGAATGTCAAGTGCTCCGAAGTTGTCCAGTTCTGAATCAGGACAAGAAAGAAATTCTAAATGACACTAATTTGTCCTAACTCTTCAATTTGGCACATGCATTCAAATGCGTAGTTTTTATAATTTGTTATTATTCAACCATTCCTTTCTGAGCACCTTCAGAGAAATTTCTCTCAGGTCTTAGGAGCAGGGAAATGTGTATCATTGAATAATGACTGGTTTGTTTTAATTTCATGTACACCACCCTTCTGAAACTTGATCATATTTTCCCCACTGCTTTGTCTTTTAAGGCGCTTCAAGAAAAATTTGTGTCCAAATCAAGAGCAATGGTATATAAACTTCATACAAACTTATAATTGGCTAAATCCTGTTTTCCTACCCTATTTCACTTTCCATGGAAAGTTTTTCACCTATATTTTAAAAACTCTGTCATAATGATAGGTCAACTGAGAACAGAATCCTTGGACCATCCAAATTTGGATTTGCAGTTAGTAAGCTACTCCAGTGCCTTTTCACACGAGCAGGGTTTGCACTTGTAGGCAGTCCTACATACCCGTATAAATATATAAAGGTCCATAGGTATCATCTGGGCTTTTTCTCCATAAATGGAACATATTGTAAGTATGCTTGATGACTGTCTTTTTTAAGACTATTTTTTTTCAAACAACTTTAGTTTCACAGCAAAATTGAGAGAAAAGTACAGATATCCCATACACCCCTGCTGTCACAGACACACGGCTATACCGTTAAAATCATCTCCCACCACAGTCCTGTGTCACAGTCGATGAACCTGCAGTGACACGTCATCGTCACCCAGAGTTCCCAGTTTATGCGGGGGCTCACCTGCGGTGTGTGCGTTCCGTGGGCTCGGACAGGTATGTGGTGGCATCATGCAGAGCAGTTTCACGCCCCTAAAATCTTCTGTGTTCTGCCTAACCTCTCCCTTCCCCTTGGATGACCCTTTGATCTGTGAATTACTAAGCATTTCTTTTTGCTTCTAGATGAGTATCTCAGTGGGCTTAACAACAAGGGAACTTTTTCTGTGCTATGCCCGGTCTGCCTCACTCTCTTGCATCCTACGATTTCCTGAAGAGGGCCAACTGAACACAAATAATAACAATGGCTGTGACTGCCGAGCGTCCACTGTGCGCCATGCGCCTGACTGACGGGAAGGGAGCTCTCCTCGCAGCACCCCTGCAAGATGTAACTTATTAAATTGTATGCGGGGAGCTTTTATCGCAAGCTAACAGGTGGAGCGGGCCATTTTTGCTAATGTTTTGTGTAAATGGCAACATTCAGTAAAATTAGGATAACTTTAGTTTTACATATTTTTTTTCAATGAAACTTTTTGTGATTTACTATAAAATGTATACTGAATTATTTTTCTTAAATTTTAAACAGATAAATACTGGAAAAATCACTGGAAATTAAAATAAAAGTAATAAAATATGTAAAAATTCCAATTTATTGAAAATATTTTGAAAAAAGTAAGTAAAATGTAAAAAAAGAAATGAAGTTTTCTTTTTTAAACTTCATTGTAAAAAAAGAAGAATGAAGTTTTAGTAGTGTTTTTTGTTGTGTTAATCGTATTTCAAAAAAGAAAGAATGAAGTTTTAGTAGTGTTTTTTTGTATGATAATCATTAAAACAGACATACATACTTAATTCACCATTGTCTGTGTTAAAGAGACCCAAATTTTGTCCTTTGGAATTCATATATCTGCATGTTAGCATCCCTTTAGAGCAATAAAAAAGTATAAAAATAAACGTTTTTATCCATTACCTGCATTCTA
>PVJI01014520.1:0-43922 GCA_004026765.1 Micronycteris hirsuta
CCAAGTCTAATAATCAAAGGAATCACTTTTCGCAGTGGAAGATCACCCTGGGCTGGGTCTTCATGTGGTGCAAAACTCTTCCTGCTCAGCTTTATCAAAATAGTAAGTGAATAATGGTCACGTATGGCATCAGGGATTATATACAAAACTATATATAGATTATATATATGACCATTTATTTTTAATTTAGTGAAAGAAAAAAACTAAATGGAAGCTAAAGGATGGCTAAACTTTAAGTAAATCTTGATTATAAGATATTATTTTCTAATCCACTCCCCTAAGGTTAAGAAAAGGGGCTATGAAATCCACTAAGAGGTTAGTATCCTGGGGGCTTTTTAATTAGGTCACCCAAATAAAGATCATATCATTTCTTTTTTCTCTAACAGATGAAGTCATTTGCATAATATCATTTCCCTTGCCCCATCTCCTGCTTTTTTTAGTTATATGTTTATATTGTCAAGATGTAACAATTTACATTCTTTACTTTAGCCTAATTTTCACACTTAAGTAATATTCACTTTATATGTAAGCGAAGGCACTGCTCCTCCCCAGTCCTTTGGCCACAGCTCCCCCGTTCCTACATTGTTTTGATTTATGTTCCAGTGGGCTGAAGTTCATGGTCAAGCAGGGATTTTTTCAAGAAAGGCCCTTGAGTACTGGTAACCCTTAAGAATTATTGTTTTTGTTGCTTACCTTTATTCTTGAATGACATCTTAGCTGGCAATAACACCCTTACTTCACACTTCCTTCAGAGCTGCTTTGCAGCCGTTTTCCCCCCGTCAGCATATCTGAGGTTGCAATGAGTTCTCTGATGCCAGCCTGAACTAACACCTTTATAAATGACTACTCGAAGCCTAGAAGTTTAAAGAATCATTCCTTTATTCTGGAAGTATTGCAGTTGAGCATTTTGTAGACATTTCCCTAGAATACGGTGAGGGAATTTTTTTAATATGCACTTCCACTCTCTTGCCTTTCTTCATTTCTGTGAAATGAGCCTATTACTTCTGAGCAAAGTCCCTTTCCTATTTCATCTATTCTCCCCAACAATCATTTCCATCACTCTGTAGCCAAAAGACAAATGATAAAATCACCCACTCATTCGTCTTTCTCCGAATGACCTTTCTCTGACCTCTATTTGGGGTCAGGATTCGGTGGACTTAACCTCGGTGGCTGCCAAGGAGCAGAAGGAAGAAGAGTGGACTGCCGTGCTCTGCTGTGACATCGTCCAGGTTGTTTCCTCTGGAGTTTCCTGTTTCTTTCCCGAGCATTCCGCCTTACTGGGTAATGGATTGAGCCTTTTCTGTGGATGATTATTTTTGTTGGCTCTTAACTGCTTTTGTTACCTTTCTTACTCAGAAAGGTATTCTGTAAGGCAGTGTTATTCTTCCATCTTAATATAGCTACTCCTAGAATTTATATTCTTAAGCTCCCTTGGTAATTCACAAAGTTCCCTCACAAAAAGTTCAAGATCAGTGATTCATGGATGCTTGTGCCCAACGGTACTCACTTTTCACCACCTAGGATGTGCACCATGAGGCAAAAGTAGATTTACAGTTGTGAATGCGCAAAACACAGTTTATTCTTGTATTATTATCTATTAATTGTTGTATTATTTTCCATATGAACAACTGTAAACCCCCTTTCACCCCACCCTGTTCTTTTTCTCTCTGGGACTCAGTGTGACGTCATCTACAACAGGAGAATGAGACCGTCCTGGCTGCGCCTTATTGTGAGGTGGTAGCGACAAGACAGATGAGGTAATGTGTAACAATAGATTTCAGAAAACTTTCTCACCCTCGAGAGAGGTATTATTCCTGCAGCTTCCACTTTCCCCATGCATATTAGTCTTTACTGTTTGGGTAATATAGTGGCAAAACTAGTTACCAGATTCTTCAGAGATTTCACTCTCTACTGTGTTTTACTACAGTAGCAATTATAGTGGATGAATTAAAAATTCCCTCTTCTGTTGTTTTTGCACAAAGACCTAAATCTTTGAAAATACCCTGAATGGCATAAACTTAATGATTATTTTTAAATGTTGACTGATTTATTTATAACCTGAAATCCCACCATAAGGGAAGACTAGTAGCTGAGAGAGAGAGAGAGAAGAAGAAGAAAGGATGAAGCCCAGAAAGCAGTAAGATGTCGTGTATCTATTTACAACGCTGTTCACACTGGACAGATGACGACAGAAAGGTAAAGTAACATACGAGGCCCTCTCTCTTCAGTCCTACCCCAGATGCATGGGAAGTAAGAAATAAAGACAGCATGGGGAGGCCACGCAGGCTTTAACCACGTAAATCAAGATGATAAAAGATATTAAATGTTTCCACTAATTCCTAAAACCAAAAGCTGTGTGCTGTTTTATGATAACCAGGGGAAACCCACCTTATCCTACGTCAAATGACATTCTCTGGGCCTCTTCGGAATCCAATAACTTTATCTTTATACTGAGATACAAGTAAAATTTTAACAGATATATTTTTTATGGCTGAGCTCTTAGGATTCTGCCAATATGGCACCTACCTATTGAGTTCAGAGGTTGCTAAACTTTCTTCTTCCAAGACTATATCTCTGTTTCTTGCTTTAGACTTTCCATCTCAGAAAGATCATGAATACACTCAACCTTCTAGGTGTACTTGTCTTTACCTTCTGACTTTACTTACTGACACTTTCTGACACTTCTTAGCAAGCGTCCTTTTCTGTTCCAGCCTCAGGACCCGTCATGCCTCAGCTTTTCCTAAGACAGTCACAGCACAGGTCCATTAAGGAAGCACCTTCCCAGGTCATGATATCTAGGAATTGGAAGACAGCCTTGGGACACCGCATGGTGTAAGATCCATGTATAGAATGAACCATAATGGTAGGACACAGAAAACTTTTGCTTAAAATGACAACATATTTCAAAGTTGGATATATTTTATTTACAAATAACATTTAGATACAGAGGTTAGTCAGATTTCTCCAAAGATCTCCAATGTGTTAGCACAGACATACCAGAGAAGAAAGAAAGAGTGTTTCTGTTTTCCGTGTGGCAGCAAGGTCCAAGGCTGGATATATCCAGAAGGCTCAGTAAACATAGTGCCAGATTACTCGCAAACTACAAGCATTGGGTTTATACTTTATTTATGAATACTCCTGAATAATTTTCCTTAATACCTCCATTGCTACTACCTACACTATGCAATTATGTCACATCAATGATATTCCATCAGCGCAGCTTAAACTCATTCTTTAATTGTTATAAGTGTGTTAAAAATTGTTATGAATAAACCATTTTAAATTTTAAGCCCTCTGCTTTCTCTCACAGCCATTCCCCCTGTGAATTTCTTCCACATGTGCATTGTGTGACATAGTCTAGCAGAGCTGATAAGAGATTATGTTCATTTATGTATTACTGCCAGCAGTATCCATTCTGAAGACTATGTAACATTGGAGTTTTACAAATATATCTTAATACAGTCATACTTTATATGTAAATACTTGGCTTTTAAAAAAGCTCTCATATTAACCATTGATACTCTGAAGCCAAAAATGGTATTACACAGATTAAAATCTCCCTCTTTGCTTAGTAACACCAACTCAATAACTATTGTGAAGCCCAGGAAATGGAACTCCAAAAACTCCAGAAAGACCTGCATCATCCACATGGAAATGAAGCAGAAGTCATAGTGTTGCAACAGAGAGCTTTATTCACACACACACACACGTCACTGTCACTGCATTCACAACTCTGTCACTTCATTGTTCCCACTATACTTTTATGCTTCAGAGAGTTTTTTAATGGTCTCTCCATTTTAATTGTTATTCATTTCTGATATATATGATTTTCATAATCTCAGGAAAATAATTCTGATCTGTGAATGGGAAAAGGAAAGTTCTTATTAGCAATGTACTAGTGCAAATGCATAGCCCGATGGCAACATGGCACCGACAGGCCCCGCAGCCCTTTTCAAAGATGCTGTACCCCAGAAGCAGGCCCCAGGGTGTCTCCAGGGTGGAATCTGCAGTTCTCGCTGCTATTGGTGGGGCTGCTAAAGAACTGAGTCATTGACAACTTATGTATATAGATGTACGTGTCTTATTTTAATTTTGAGATGAAAAAAGAAATCCACAATATTTCCAAATGATGTCTGCACAGAGAGTAAACACCACCTATCAAACAACTGAAACTAAAAGACAGTTCTTAAAAAGCTTAACTCCTCCTTTTTAAAAAGTAATATAAATATATGCCTCGATAAGATCTAGTGTTAGACTTTGCCTTTGCTTAATTTTACCTTCAATTCCATATTTGAAAGTGACTGAAACTTCATTCTTTCCCTTTTCTAGCAAGTCTTTAAAAATATAATGAACACAGTACTGTACTTGGTATTACAGCAAATGGGACTGCTGGTTAAGGTCGCAGAAAGAATGCATAAAAGGCAGTAAATAAGACAGAACTATTTTGTTAAAAAGAACTTTAAAAATAAATTGTGCTGCAAAACTACTTTTGCAATTACAGTGTCTTGTTTCACCCACAGTGTGTCAGAGATGCTGCATTAATAAACAGAATCCTCTAATGCACTTCTTGAAAACAGTGCTTCTGAACCAAGGGCTACTATGAACTCACTTCACAGCTAGGTGCCAATGACACTTTGGTTTGCTTTACTGGCAACATTATGGCAACGCATCCTATACTAAGAGGAAGGCTGGAAGACAAGCATATGACAAGCGCCAATCCACTGTGTTACTTCTTCTCGTGCTTCTTGGTCAAGTCCCCCACACCTAGCTGGAAGCTGCCGTGGTTGACACTGTCTCTCTCTTCCCTCTGCCGACTCTCCTGGGAGACTTGTCGCACAGCTTGCAGGATGGCATTCTGCACAATCTGTTTGCTGGCTTTCTGCAACCTCACCTCTTCAGGCTCATTTCCAGTTTTCTCACCTAGACAAAAATATGAAAGGAGGTGAAAACAACACAATTAATTTCAGGAACTGTGACAGGAGGGGGCAGAGAAGAAATGTTAAAGGGAAGGCGAGCCTATAAGAACGTGCTACATGGCCCAGTTAATTGTGAGGAGCCTTTTGTAGCACATACTGCTCTTGCCTCCCCTTCTCCCTTTCCAATAGACACTGCATTTCGCCCCAGTAATGTGCCCAACTTATATTCTCATCATCCCAGACTCCTCTGCTGCTAGCAGTGGTCATGAGACATAGTCTGACCAACCCCTGATCTAGAATGGTGGGAATTTTCTAATTAGAAGACAAGGCAATCTACCCACCATTGATTCTTCCCCTTTTTCCTTAGTTAAAAACAAGACAAAACCTTAATTCTATTTGGCCAGCTATGTAACCTGGTATAGGTAAGTTCTAACCAATGGGTAGAAGTTTGTTTAGTGAAAACTCTGTGAAAGGTTTTTAAAAGGGAATGGGCAGATAAAGGTCCCTTACCCTCTCCCCATCGTGCTGCCTGCCGCTCTGGCACACGGTTGTCATCACAGGGGCTCTTGATGACCATGAGTGGGCCTTTAAAATGGGAACCGTGATCGTAGATTTGGAAAAAATTTAGGAGGAGCCTGAGATTCCAATGACCATATTAGACCATATTAGTCCTTGGCTGCTCACCTCTAAGCCTCTTTCATGTTAGAGTAATATATCTTACATTGGATTTTCTTTTCCTATGCAGCAAACATATTACTAACTCATACACAGGAGAATGATCATGAATCTAGCATTTGACTACAGTGCAACTGTGAAAATTTTAAATTCCACCTGCTTATATTTATAATGACAAATAAAATGGGCATAGTTCTTTGCTCAAAATCATTCTTTCAGATGTTTCCTCTATTCAAATATGCTGCTACCATGAAAGTGTATTTTAAATGAGCGAAGGGTGGTTTTCACCAGAACTGATTCATGAGCAGGAGAATTTATACGCCTGTTGGAGCAATATCACACAAGAGAATATTGAGTCATTCTGAAACCAGACGGCCCTTATCCCTTTAGACACATAATTGTCATTTATGCAGCATTTGTGTCACTGGAACCATCTCTTGAAGGATTTACAATCTAATAAATAAGGCAAGAGGAATCTATACAAAATTAGAGAACAATACTCACTTTGCTCCCCCCCCCAAAAGTGGGAGAAACTCCTCAATCTGCACTAAACTAAGCAGAGAAAGAGCCCAGAGATATGATGTGTAACAGACAGAAACTTTAAAGCAGCAGAGAAGAATCCTTTCAATATTCTCTGCAGAAAAAGAATGAGCAGTAATATGAAGAGACACAGCAATTAAGAATGAGTATTTTAAAATACTTCAGATCTGAGTTCAGGTTCTTCTGACACTTAAAACCATGTGATCTTGGGCAAGTCACCTTGCTTCTCCAAGCCTGGTAGCACCCCTGTAAAAGGGGCAATTAGTACCTATTTTAGGATGGTTGCTAGAGAAATAAGTGACATGGCAATTCTTCAGCACTTAGTGTAGTCCCTGAGCACTTAGTGCCCACTGTCATGTATTGGTTGGGGTATAGAGTAGGCTGTTGTAACAAAGAAACTCAAACCGAGAGCAGCTCACAGAAGGGAGAGATATTTATTGCTCTCTCATGTAACAGGTCCGAGGTACCCCAGTATACAGGCGGTTGTGCTCCACCAGGTTACCTAAGGACTCTACGTCCTTCCATCTTGTTGCTCTGCCATTTCCTACTATATTTCCCACTGCATGAGTGGAGCTGGCTACCTAATATGCCATTTGGGGCTAGAAGGCAGTCAAAGTGAAAATGGAAGGCAAGCAATTTCCTTTTAAAGAACTCTCATAAATGTTGCAAACATTACTCACATTCTATTGAGGAACAGAGTCATGTCACACCTAGACACATGGGAGGTTAGGAAATATGTCAAACTGGGCAACCATAAGTCCTACTAAAACTTCAGGAAGTTTTAATACTAAAACAAAGAAACAATAAGGATTTGAAAGAATTACTTCCATGCAAGGGCCAATGATCAATTGAAAAGGGAGGGTAGGTACTTGGAGCAGGTCAAATCTGAGCCTCAGAGAGCTCTGTGCATCCCTCCACAGGGTAAGCGTGTGGACAGACAACATCCAATGTGTTCGTGCTTGCTCTTGGAAAGAGTATCTTTGCCAAACCAGGTATGTTTTAACTCTAAAAGACCCTGGGGTACAGCAATGTTTCTGTCTATGGATGGAGGAAGGAAGAATGTAGAAATAAGAGCAAGCTGATTCCTTAATAATAGAGAAAGAAAAGAAAATCTACTCTAAATTTAGCTATGGCCTAACAGTTGAGTTAAATTGTCATGTCCTTATTCATCCATTATGAAGATAAATTGATAAGAAAGTCAAAGTCATTCTGTGCCAAGCTATGCCAGTGGACCTCTTTGGTGACTTGCAAGGTTAGTTTAAACCTCACTGTTCTCATTACGGCTTTACTCTGAGTCATGAATGTCTATCTTCTGTGGAGGGTGTGGAACAGAAAGAGGGCAACCCACTGGAACAGAGAAAGAGAGGAATAAAGTTGATGATAAAAGCCACCCAGAGCACTTAGACAATAAAAACAAACAAACAAAATTATATACAGAACCACTCAAGACCCTGAATAGTCTTGAAAGCAGGAGGCATCACACTTGCTGATTTCAAGCTGCAATATATTATAAAGTCACATTAATCTAAATAGAATGGTACTGGCGTAAAAACAGACACATAAACCAAAGGAACAGAACCAAGAGCCCAGAAATAAATCAAAGCATATATAGTCAACTAATATTTAACAAGGGAACCAAGAATACTCAATGGAGAAGGCAGATGTAAAAGAATGAAACTGAATCTATATTTTATATCACTAACAAAAATTCACTCAAAATGTATTAAAGATTTAATGTATGATCTGAAACCAGAAAACTCCTAAAGAAAGAAAGCCTAGGAAAAAAGCTCCCTGACCTAGGTCTTGGCGGTAGTTTTTTAAACATGACACGTAAAGCACAAGCAACAACGTCAAAAATAACAAGTAGGACTACACAAAACTAGAAAACTTCTTCACAATAAAAGGAATTATCAGCAAATTAAAAAGCAAACCTACAGAATGTACAAAAAATTTTTAATATTCAAAATACATAAAGAACTTATAAAACTCAATCACAGGGAAACAAATAATCCAATTAAAAATGGGCAAAGGAGCCATGGTTGGTGTGGCTCAGTGGATTGAATGCCGGCCAGTGAACCCAAGGGTCATAGGCTCCATTTCCAGTGTAGGGCACATGCCTGGGTTGCAGGCCAGGTCCCCAGTAGGGGGCATGCAAGAGGCAACCACACATTGATATTTCTCTCCCTCTCTTCCTCCCTCCCTTCTGCTCTCTAAAAATAAAAATAATAAATAATAAATAAATAAAATCTTTTTTAAAATGGGCAAAGGACTTAAGTAGGCATTTTTCCAAAGAGGACATACAGATGGCCAACAGACACATGAAAAGATGCTCAAAATCACTAATTATTATGAAAAGACAAATCAAAATCACAATTAGATTATCATGTCATGCCTGTTAGAATTGCATTCACCAAAAACGGTAAGAGATAAATGCTGGCAAGGACGTGGAGAAAGGGGAACCTTTGTGCACAATTGGTGGGATTATAAATTGGTACCGCCACTATGGAAAACAGTATGGAGCTTCCTGCAAATATTAAAAATAGAAATACCACACAATTTGGCAATTCCATTCTGGATACTTATCTGAAGGAAAAAAAATAACTATCTAGAACAGATATCTACACCTCCATGTTCATAGAAGCATTATTTACAACAGCCAAGACATGAAAGAACCTAAGTGTCCATCAGAAGATGAATGGATTTTTAAAAAGCATGGTACATAATATACAATGGAATAGTATTCAGCCATAGAAATAAGGAAATTCTTCCACTTTTCACAACATGGATGCACTTTGAGGACAGTATGCTAAGTGAAGTAAGTCAGACAGAAAAAGGCAAATACTGTATGATCTCACTTAAATGTGAAATCTAAACATAGCCCCATAGAAAAAGAGATAAGATTTGTGGTTACCAGAGGTGGGTGATGCAGAATGGAGGAATTGGATAAAGGTCAACAGACAGAAACTTCCATTTTTAAGATAAATAAGTAGTGGAAATTTAAAGTACAACATGAGGACTATAGTTAACACTGCTATATAGCATATTTAAAAATTACTAAGAGAATAAACCACAAAAGATCTCATCAAAGGAAAAAATTTATTTTTTCTTCTATCTATATGAGATGATGGATGTGAACTTGTAGCAATCATGTCACAACATATGTAAGTCATTATGTTGAACACAAACTTTTACAGTGAGGTGTGTCAATTGCATATCAATAAAACTGAAAGAAAAATGCTGTGTAAACCACAGATACTTACTGTGTGTTAGGCTCTTTGACATGCAAGGAAAGATACTCTCTTTTGGGGGGTGGGGCAGTTACTATGGGGGTACAGGTGTCATAGATACCGTAGAAATATCTGGCTGAATCTCGTATTACAATTCAGTAATTGAAATAATCCAATATAACTCTAGTCATCGGATTACCTAGATTATCCTCTGCCATTAGAGACTTTCAAATTTCCATCAACCACTACCATCTAATGATTCTTCTCTGTTTTCTGAACTCTTTCTGACTTCATGGCATTTACTACACTTGTTTCTGCTTATTCGTGACTTGTAGGGTTTCATGAATTTACGTACTTCCTCCTGTCTCAGGGCATGTCAGCTAAGGGTCTGTGAACAACTGCCTGACTTTTGCCAAACCTTCAGTTGAAATTCCTGAGAGAATCAGAAAGACTCAGCATACTACCGTTATTCCTGAAAAATGGCATTTTCATGCCGGGCCATCTCTTAGGCCAGCCACAGATTGAATGTCTGTGGCTCATGCTGGTCCAGTCAACTGTGGCCTGAGAGGCTGGATCGGGAGGAGGCAAGAACACAGCTACTTAGCAGGAGGAAGCCCCGAGGTGCCTGCCAGGCAAGGCACTATGGGCAGACTGGGCATTCACAGGATTGGCTTCGTCCACTGTATGACCTGCTGGTTCTCCTATGGCATTCACTTGGAAGGAAAGGATGTTTGAGAACACCCTGGTGGAAACCCTTAGTGCAAGTACAGTGGCACAAGGGAGTAACAGCCTCACAGAAGGCAGAAGGCAGAGGAAACCAGAGATTTGCTACTTACGTATATGCGCTACATTTATTTGAAATTAATCAATCACCCTCATGCTGTAGGTGGCCCACTGCCTAGTTTTAAATGATGCAAATTTCCTCCAGCCTAATTAGTATTTACAAGATCATTTTGGCATGTCACAAAAGATGATAAATTGATTTAATTAGCTTTCAACTCTAAATGTCCAATATAAATACACTGAAGTCACAAATGTGATGTAACTAAATTTGCATTCAGTGTCTTTTCACCTGGAATCATTACTCCTTCCCCTCCTAACACCACACGTATCCCTTCGGTCATGGTTCCCTGTGACGCCCCCCCCCCCACCAGGGGGACCCGCCTTCCTCAGACTTCCCTGTGACATCTCCCCCCATGGGGGCCAGCCTTCCTCAGACTTCCCTGAGCCCTGTGCTCCCCACCCTCCCCTCAAAACCTGCTGTTGCACATGCCATGTTCACCTGCCCCAGTGGAAAATCTCTGAGGAACTCAAATGCAATGTGGTTAAAAATTGGTCTTAATTCCTTATTTATATCCCTTAAAACCATGCTTCTATTAACCATAGGAAGATCCCCCTGATAAAAAATTTGCATTGTTTTTTCCCTAAGAACCTAAGTGCCATTTGCCTCTGTTACATTAACCCTATTACATTCCAGTGGTGGGGGGCGGTGGTGGGGGGGTAGAAAAGACCACAGTGTTCTACTGTGAGGCAGAATCCGATCAGTGATTTTCCCTCAGCCACACAGAGAATGTGGCAGAGATTCTTTTTCATAACCACTGTCCCTATCACTTGTCTCTCCCCACTGGGTAACTAAGTACACAAGTTACAGAAGTCCCTGTCAGGGCAGGATAGGGTTCGGCCGCCCCTGCCTGTCTCCAGTTCACAGTGCTGCTGACAGTGGCCAGGGAGCACACTTTTTATCTTCCCCTCAGATCGCTTGAGACTATAAGACAGTATCATCATTCATCAATGACTGGCCTGTGGAACACAGAGAACAAGAACTAATTCTGGTCTCTTAATTCATGGAATGATAGTCTATTTTCCAGCTCTGTAACTACAGGAATTTTTCATGAAGGACAAGATGTTAAATCTCATTCATCTACACCAACAGCTAATGAAGTCACCCCGGTTGCCCTGCTTTGCCACTCAGCAAGCTGAAGTCGCGTGACCTTCGAGCAACAGAAATCACAGTCTCTGAGTTTTCAGCATGCTGGCAAACCCCCCAAACCATACTGCATCCCTATGCACCATAACTAAATCAGAAGCAGCACTTCAGGGTTTCCAAAAGGTAGGTTTGAGACACAGAAGGCAAGACAGCTTTTAATGGATATCGGACACTTCTAAGTCACGTTTGAGTGACACCCCATTGTTTCCACCACCGCCCCATCAAATGAGGCGCAAGGCAGTAAGAATCACCAGCCCCATCATTCCCGAATGTGGCAAACTACTCTCATAAACTCTCCAGAGTGTTGGTTAAAATGTCCTATAGGACAAGAGGAGAGAAAGCAGAAAGATATTTATTGAGTATCCATATGCAGGGCATGGTGCAGAGTTACACAGGGCACCAGACCAAAGTACTTCATTCATTCACGCGTTCATTCATACAAGATTTACAGAGCACTCACTACATAACAAACAGGCTGGGTATTAGAGATTAAAATCTTGCCAAAAACAGTCATGGGTCCTGCCTTACTGGATTTTGCAAACTAATGAAGGGTCGGGTGTTAATCAAATAATCAAACAGGTTTATAATTTTCAGCTGTGACACATGCCCTAGCGGGGACACAGGGAGCACATTTCAAGAACTGATCTAATATGGGAGTCAGGGAAGGAAGCCCAGACAGGGGACGTAAGGGTTAATGAGGCTTCAATCAATAAAGGCAAGGTGGTGGGAGCAGGGAAGGAAGAATCATCAGGCAGGAAGATCAACCTCGGCCCCCTGAAATGTGTCCCCAGCAGGTCCCTGTGGGGAACGAGGCAGCCTGGCTGGCTGGGGGCCGATGCGGGAGTGGGCAGGGGAGACTGGAGATGATGCTGCGGAAACTAGGCCGCCCAGACGGCGCGGGCCTGGGGGGCCGGAGGGAGTGGGTCTTTTTCTGAGAGCATTTCCGCAGTGTCTTATTAAATGTGTGCCACACGGGGAGACTGCAGACGTCTGAGGAGAATTATGCATTCGAGGTGGGGCGATGCAGGATGTGGAGCAGGTCTTGAAAGACAGATGAAATTTGGAAAAGCCAATAGGAGAAGAAAGGGAATTCTACCCTTGGCCTCAGGAGACAGGACAGACACGTGACGCACTGACTCACCGTGGCCTAGAAAGTTTCCACCTTGTACGGCTACTGCATTACTTAAGGAGACAGTTTAACTTATTCCATATAACTGGGCTGTGATGCATTACGTTTAAGAAATCTGTAAGGAATAGCCCCAATAAAACTTGAAAAGGAAAAGATAATTTTACTCTAGAAATCAAATGTGAGTATTTTGATCAAGAAGGGCAAACGTAATTTTGAAAAAGAACAACAAACAGGGAGGACCTAATTTAGCAGCTTTCAATATCAGATATAAAGCCTTAGTATGGTCACGTACTACTTAAGGATGGGGAGGGATGTGGTCTGAGACAAGGGTATGGGTAATTTTATCCTTGTGCAAACATTTTAGAGTGCCTTACACAAGCCTAGGTGGCACAGACTACTACACACCCAGATTACACGGCATAGCCTATTGCTGCGGGCTGCACAGCAGGTCACCGTGCAAAACCACAGGGGAGTAAATCAAGCACAAGAGGAAATGACGCAGTCAAGAGACGAAAAACTCAAGATGTGTGAGGCTTCTGCAGGAGAAATTTAGCATTGTTTTACAGCAAACCTCTTCTCAATAAGTAGGAGGAGCACACTAAAATAACAATTGAAAGTACAGGATAGTGCATACATAAACCAGTGATACAGTCATTCACTGACATCATCGGGTATTCGTGCTGCGCACAGTTGCATGTGCTGCACCTGGATGTGACCGGCAGCGCAGGTTTGCTTACGGCAGCCTCTCCACCGGCACATGGCTAGTGGGTGGGTGATGTTCTGATGGTCACGATGTCACTAGGTGACAGGAATTTTCAGCTCTGTTATTATGTGATAGGACTACTGCTGTACATGTGGTCCATCATTGACAGTAGCATCATTATGGGGCACGTGATTGTAATTAATGAAGTGTGATACTGACCTAGGGATAGAATAATTAATAAATACAATAAAATGAAAAGTCCATAAACGGCCTTACAGATATGTGGTCACCTGATTTCTGAAAAACAGGAGAGTGTGGTACAGTGGGGAAAAGATGGCCAAGTAGTGTTTCACACACAAAAAATAGAAACTTGGACTATCTCACACTATACATAAGAAGATCAGTTCCAGGTGACTTTCACATCTCTCCTTGAGAAGTCGAACAATCTGGAGCACAGAGGACGTTTAGGGCAGTGGAAATACTTTGTGATGCGATGGTGGTGAGCACAACCCCCGACACATTTGCCCAACCGTGGAATGTGCGCCCCACCAAGGATGAGCCCTAATGGAAACTACGGCCCGGGGTGACCATGTGCGTCAGTGTGGGTCCCTGCCTGGAGCACACGCACCGCTCTGTGGGGTGTGTTGATATTGGGGAGGCCGTGCATGTGTGAGGCAGGGGGTGCGTGGGAAATCTCTGCACCTTCCCCTCAGTTTTGCTGTGAACCTAAAGCAGCTCTAAAAGAAATAGTCTTCAAAAGACTATCAAGCTTTTAGAAGAAAATATAAAAGAATACTTTTATGATTGGGGAGCAGGGAAAGACTTCTTAAACAGGACACAAAGAGCAATAGACATCACACACACGCAGACACAAACATACAAACACACATGCACACATGGAGAAAGGTTTTTCACCTGAGGCAGGGAGGCAGGAAAAAGGCTATCTCAGAGATACGTAAGTAGTTAATTTTCTGAGCACCTGGATAACAAATAACTCAGTAAAGACTGGGTTATGAGTTCAGAGAGACCAAAAAGTCTATTTTAATGACCATATCGATTTCTGCAAAATTTAGCCACAAGTTTCTCTCCTTCTGTCCCAAGAGAATCAGGAAATCAAGTTCCTCCCCAGTTGCTAGTTGCTTGCTGTCAGTAGCAGCTCCAGAATTTCCGTGAAGGGAGGATTTAGGAACCCCAGTCCAGAGGGTAGGAGAAACCAAGAATTTGTACTGAAACTCCGGTGCGCATGACACTTTAGGCAGGGCTGTTTAATGCCCATTTTCCATATCAAACACCAGGGGGCGGAGTGGAGATGGGGCTCAGCCGCCCTCGGGACAGCCATTGCCCCTCTTCGCACCTTCTCTCACCAGCTCACATCTTCAGTGCCACCCCGTGCCGGTCCTGCGCTCACACCGCCACCAAACAAATCTGGCTGACCCACACTGTGGGCCCCTGCATTCCTGCCTCAGGGATATGGCAGAAAGGCAGGCTCTGGAAATCCAGAAGTCAGGTGTTCAGGCAACAGAAAATGTAAGCCTCCTGTGAGCCTGTGTATTAAAGAAAGTAACAATACTAGACCTGAATAGAACATGGAACAAATCTTGGAACGCTGGGGATCATGTACTCTTTCCCACCCTCAGAACTGGGTCTTTACCCCCAGATACTACTGTCTCCACCCTCGGAAGCTCCCCCGCCAGGCCACCACCTCCTCAAGGAGCGCCACTGCCAGGTTCCGCAGCCTCTGCTGCCCCCTGGTGGCCACTCCTAGGGTTGCCACAGCCTCAGGGACAGGATGTCCTTTGGCTGAAAGCCAGCTGCTTTGGTTCCTGGGGTGTGTGAAAGAAGGTGGGGTGTGGGGAGGTACTACGTGTGTGTTCTGTGTGTGCAAGTGTAAAAGTACATGAGTGTGAGTGTGAATGTGTATATGTGTCAGTGCATGAGTCACGGATGTGGTTTCATCTTATCAGAGACACCTGGAACTAAGCACGTCATGCTACTTCCAGATCACAAAAACTCACGCAAGGCCATTTACAACTATGTCCTACCAAGAGTTCGGGAGCAGCTGGAAATGCAGTCCAGAAGTTCCCTGTCTTGATTCAGATGAAAATAACTTTGTCGGAATATTTAAGATCCCTCAAATATTTAACAAAAGACTCAGAGTTCCTAGGCAAAAATCACCTGCACGTTCTCCCTTCCTACAGAAAAGTAGAAAAGGGACAGAGGGCAGGACACAGGGAGGGAGGGAGGGAGAAATGAATCGATATTAGCTTTTTGAGTGGTTTTAAATGAGTGCCTAAAGAAACCACAAACTGCCTCTCATACTGCCCTCCCCAAAATGAACGGCATGATCCTCACAATCATCCTTTTTCCACTGAAGAAGGAATCAGACCCTAGCTGCGACAAGTCGTCAGTGAGCACACGTCTAGAATCTAACTGAACGGTATCCCGGAGGTAAGCCTTCCCCCCGGGGGGTGAGCACGCAGGGCGTGAACCTCGGAGGAGATCATACTCCGACAGAAAGTGAAATCTCTTCTACTCTCCTGGACGGAGCAGCTTCCCAACTTCCGAGGCGACTCCTTTGTCATGTCAAAATATTTCACATATCCCCTCAGGATACAATGACAAAAAGAAGCTATGAATTCAGAAATGCTTTTAGATAAGTTTTCATCGTATTAATCATGACAGCCTCTGTTTGAAGCTGGCAGGGGTGAGGGAAAACTGCATATTCCAACCACGAGAGTGTAGAGAAACGCAGCATTTCTATCCCTTGAAACAGCTCTGTGGCTGCCAGGGTCTTTCTTGTTCCCACGCCAGGCTGACAACGCAGAAGCGACAAAAATCAGGCAGATGTTTTAAACTAATTCCTAATGATGGAATGTAGGTCACAGCCAGGGCAATGTAGAACAAGAAGCTTTGCAACAGCTTCTACCCTCTGCACCACAGGTGGCGAACACAAGGCCCGCGGGCCTGATCCGGCCCTCCACCTTGTTTTGTCTGGCCCGGCGCCTTGTTTCTACCCGGTGGCAGTGCCGAGCTCCTTGCCCCTAGTTAAGGAGCAGTTACATTTATACAGTCCTGAAATTACATTTGGACCTTTGAAGGCAACCTAGAGGCTGATTTGGCCCCCGGTGAAGATGAGTTTGACACCCCTGTTTTATACCTAGTCACGCATGAAACATCTATTAAATGCCCAAATGTGCCAGGTTTGTACAAGATAGGACAAATTTGCACCTTCAGAAAGGATGTGATGCCTAAGATTTCTCACTGCTTAAGTACCATAAAATATTTTAAAGCTTTAAAAGATGAACAGAGATAAAGAATCAACTCTCTCAGTTTTCAAGTGGAAAAAAATGGAGGCCCGAATATTGCATGGAGTCAGGCACTCAGGGGCCTGGTCTGAGTCCCAGAGCTGGGATCAGACCTGTGTGCTCTGGAGTCCTTCCCATGACACCCCGGCTGCCGCCTCATCTTCAGGAAGGCAAGGAGCTGGCAGCTGGCAGGGAGCCCAAAGATGACGTCCTTCTCTGCACAAAATGGAAAACGTGTTAACCATATACCCTCACTTGCTTCCTAAGTTTTGTTTTTTTCATACCAAATCACTTTTATTATTATATCTTCTCTTTGTCCTTCCACTTGCCCCCACACCCCCCCCCCAACAGCAGCCAGAGTAACCTTTTTAAAATGGAAATCCAGTATGTCACTCAACAGCACAAAACCTTCCTTGGCCTCCCATTGTACTTGGAACAAAAGCTCAACTTCTCACTGTGGCCTTCAGGGCCCTGCTGACCAGGCACCTGTCTCTTGTCTGACCGCACGCACTCCCTCTTTCTCCCACTTTGCTTTGTATTCAGTTGAGGATGGATAAGATCTAGTTTTACATGTAGGAATGCCTTCATGGCACGTGCTCTGTGTCTTAGTCTGTTTGGGCTACTACGTAGGCTGAGTGAAATATTTATTTCTCACAGTTCTGGAGGCTGGAAATCCAATAACAACGTGCTGACAGGTTTGGTATCTGATGAGGGGGGCCTGAATCCTGGTTCACAGACAACAGTCTTCTCACCGTGTCCTCACGTGGTAAAGGCATCGCGAGATCTCACTGGCGTCCATGGCACTGTGGGACCTTGGGCAAGCCAGTTTCCTCACCTACAAAAGGCACAATAATAGCACCTCCCTCATAATATCATTTTAAAGGCTAAGTGAATATCTGTTAAGTGCTTAGAACTGTGACTTAAAGTAAGCAGTACCAAAATGTCTGTTAAATAAACAAAATTAAAAGAGTTGCAGTCTGTATGGATTCCAAGCAGCCTATCTTTGTCTAAAATTCAAAACCTTCATGTGTGGCATTCAACCACTTGTAGCCATACGCATGTACCTTCCTGGCACTGGTACTGAGAACTGAAGCCTTGCTAGTACTGAGAATCGAAGCCTTACGTAAGTCTCTCATCAAGGGAAAATAAAGGTGCAGTTGTCGGAAATGAACCTAACACGTCCCATCTGCTAATCTCAGCATGCCCTGTGCTAATTATCCATATTTCCTCACTAGAACATCAGTTCTCGCTCACCGCGCTGTCCCCACGACCTCGCACAGCACAGGCCCCGAGGGGACATTCAGTGTTTGTTCAATGAATGATTGCCACCCTGGTTTTCCAGTCTCCGTTTTTCAGCTCATTCTCTCTTTCTTTCCCTCACTCTCCACTCCCATTAATGTCCTGCTTTGGCCTCTTTTGCCACCTTTTGCTGTTTCGCAGCAATGGGAGTTCAAGTAAGGAGGGAAAAGCTGAGGAGATGCTCTTTTCACGCGCTCAGATCCTCCGTGTGAAAAACAGTGCCGAAAGCACGCTGGAGCAAGAATATCAGAAAGGCTGCTCCAGTTTCTAGCCACATATAACTAGGCCATGACCGTTCTTTGAAATACTACACTAAGTTTGTGTCTCTCATTTCTCATCTTCCTGGTTTTCTCCATTCTCTCCTTTTGTATCCTTATCGGCCACTCTGATGATCAGTTCTGAGTTCTCTCCATTTGGTTTGAAAAACTTTTCAGAACATCATGGTGTGAAAACAAGCCCCCTTCACATAGATCCAGTGATTTTCCCAGGTGATTTTGTTCCACTGGCCAACTGTTTGCCATGAAAACATTCTCTATGTGTTTATGAACTCCCTGAACCCTGCACACGCTGGCACATAATGAATCAGGTCCTGCTGACTCAGAGGCCACCAGCCTGTGCTGAAAGGCCCCGTCCCAGAGGCTCTGCATGTGTGTCTGCAGGCCTTTCTGAGTTCACCTGCACCAGCCTTGGCTCTCTCGTGTAACATACATGAGAGCATTTGATTAGTTCTTTAAAGCAAAGGAATGAGAAGGCAAGTCCCTATTGCTTCATCTACAAATTAGACAAAGAAATACAAAACTTTATCTTCCACCATGAGTTTTCTTGGGAAAAATTCTAGTATACGTGGCTATTCTTTTATTATACCTTTTTTATATAACCATGAGAATCTTGGCTCCCTTTACTGTGTTGGGGTTCATTAGAAAAAGAGAATAGGTGGCTGGAAATAGAAAAGGAAGCGAAGAACGAGATCAGATGTTTTATGGGTTGTTTTTTTCAATGATATTTCAGGAGGAAAAAGAAGCAGAAGAAAAATAAGCCCAGACTTTAGAAGTGTTTGTTAGAGCTCTGTGACAGAAGCTGATTTCACATGTCTCTCTGCATCTCAGGGAGCTTTAGCTGCCACCATCGAAACTCCAAGTCAGGGCACAGCAAATGTACTGAGCATTTGCTCTAAGAATCAGACATGGAAAAAAGAAATACGGAAAGGAAGGAGAGGTGGAGGCAGGGAGGAAAAGAGAATATCTCTGAGGATGCAAATTAAAATTAAATTACATGCATCTAATTAACAATGTAGATAGTGTTCTAAAAAAGTTTCTAGCAAACTATAGTAAACATGCATTGATTATAGAAGACACATTACAACCAGTTTAAGACACGAAAGTTTACATTGCTATACTCTTTAAAGTGAGGGGTGGATCTCATCTCCTGGTCCCCTGTATGAGGATTCCAGCAATCTAGGCAACTCCCCTGCTCTGATTGCTCTCTCTTCCCTTGTTCTGGAGGGTTGGGCCTGCCAGACAAGAAAAATGATACACATGCACACATTCCAACTTTTATCAAGCATCTACTACACCCAGGCAATGTGCGAGGCATTAGGGGTTGATACAACTCACATTTCCTGGTCTTCAAGATGTTCATGGAAGACACAGAATATAATCTGGTTCTATGAGCAAGCCTCTAAATTCCCTAGCCTACTTTAGCTCATCTTTCAAATCACAATAGTAAGGCCTTCCAAGGTATATCTCATACATAAATATGAAGATAAAAATGTATAAGAAATATCAAAATGCTGTGAAGAGTTGAATGTGATATACACATTATATATGTATGTATGTATGTATGTATGTATGTATGTATGTATGTATATAATTCCATGAGTTCAAAATTTTCATTTCATACACATTTCTCTTCAGAAAGGCCTAACAGCAGCTCTACTAGAGGTTAAAGAGGAAAGGGTGCCATGGCTGGTGTAGCTCAGTGCATTGACTGCCAGCCTGCAAACCAAAGGGTCACAGGTTCAATTCCCAGGTAGGGCACATTCCTGGATTGTGGGCCAGTCCCCATGGGGGGCATGACAGAGGCAAATACACATTGATGTTTTTCTCCCTCTCTTTCTCCCTCCCTTCTCTCTAGAAAATAAATAAAATCTTAAAAAAAAAAAAAAAAGAGGAAAGGGCCTGTCCCATCATAGCACAGGTGGTAGAAAGCAGTGAACAAAGCAAAAAAGATGACAAAGAGGATGATCAGTTACAGAAAATGTCAGATATTAGTGATAGACCTCACACATGTTATTCAGCATCTGGTTGGTTTGTGGTTCTCAAAATCTGTTATCATAAGAACCACTAGGATCTATAGTTACAATGAAGACTGTACAGCATGTGGCTCAGGAATTTACATATTTAGCCATGACTGCAGGTAATTCTATTGCAGGTTTCTGATAGGCCACCCTGTTATTTAAGACTCACCTTTAGTCTATCCCACAGAGAGTAGCTAAATGACGATTTTAAAATTTATTTAATTAATAGACAGTCAAGAAAATGATTCAAGCCCCAAAGTGCAAGGTGTGCCTTCTCCATTTACTGAAATAGCTGATTGCCAACCATTAATCTTCAGCAAGGTTTTAACCATTAATTTTAAAATTCTGACTGTTACTTCATCTACCACTTCTCCAGGCTCAAGCCAGGGCTATGGAGATTACTATCATTTCCAGGGTTTTCCCCTTCCATTGTAGCTAAATCCGTGGAAGGGCCAGGTTTGTGAACAATGTGAGAGACAACCTTTCATTAAGGGAAAGTGGAAAGCTTCTTATAATTTTTGGATAGTGGAAAGATGGAAATAAATCAAGTGGAAAATATTCAAATCCTACTTTGTTTTGAGGCCAAAGGCATTAATGGCTAGACATAGCCCCAAATTAGAAATTCTTATCTGTGGAAAAATTTCCTCTCATATATATGCTTTTAATTCTTTGTGTGTGAAAATCATGTTGTCTTCTTGGCAGCCTTCAAGCTATGTACTTCAGTATTTGATTGGAATGAATAGGTATGAATTAAAGTGAATTACAGGAAATAAGAAAATTAGAAGAGGCCTGGAGGGTGTGGCTCAGTAGATTAAGTGCCGGCCTTCAAACCAAACGGTTCCTGGTTCAATTCCCAGTCATGTCACATGTCTGGGTTTCAGGCCAGGTCCCCAATTGGGGGCTTATGAGAGGCAACCGATTGATGTATCTCTCAATGTATCAATGTTTCTCTTCCTCTCTTTCTCCCTTCTTTCCCCTCTCTCTAAAAATAAATACACAAAATCTTTTAAAAAAAAGAAAATTAGAAGATACATTTCTAAATCTCATGAAGCATTAACAGGTAGAACATTTGCAACGATGGAAAAGAAATCCTGGCAGATAACGTTATCACTATGTGTGTTCAGAAGACTGAACAATATGACTCAATGGCTTTCACATCCATCTGGTATACTTTTGTAAGTCACATAATGTACTGGGCAGCCTATTTTAGAAATTCGAAAGTACAGCAATTATCCTTTTTTAGAAAACTGGGGGGCTGTAATTCTATCAGATGAACAGAAAATATCATTACACGTTTGAAAACATATCATAGGCAAACATTGTACCTGTATTTGGAAAATATTCTCTGTGTGCAGAAAATCTAGATCAAAGCGAAAAAAAAAGGACAGTGAAAATAAAACCTTACTCATATTTGAATTTAAAATGTACATGGAAATAATTTGATATAAAATCATGTTATCCCAGGGGGGGCAAAAAATTAATTCATAGCAAGATGATAAATGATGAAAAATACACGCTATTAGTGCCCATTATTATTACAAAGTTCATTTGTTTTAACAGGCTAGAATTCAGTGAAGTGGACGAATAAGCCATGAATCCACTGCTTGTGATTTGAGGCAGGGTTAACAGCATTTAGAGCCACCAGTGGATGGCAGATATATGACAATTTTTGTTTATTTAATCAAATGAATTTTTCATTCACTGAAAAAAATAACTGGAAAAAACAAGTAAAAAATGTGTATCTAGCTTCAACTTTATTATCTCTAATCCAATAAACTCAACTGTTTTGCACAGACTTAAGAAGGTCAAGGTCATACAATCTGGGATGAGCCAGAATGCCCCATTCCCTGCCAGAATTAATAGCATCTCTTAGTCATGTAAGTGTTCTTTAGTATATAGACCCCAATGGTCATAGAGAAAGGAAGGGTTGAAGGTAAGTAGCATAACAAAATTTTATCACATTTGAAAATATTTATAGCACCTGCCTTATAAGAAATACATAGTATATTAGTGTTATCTTTTATACAAAGGACAGCTCATAACATTTATGTCACATATATATAATATACAACTTGGTGTAATATTCCCAGGGATGATGGGTAAAAGAAATTGCTACATCACTGGTCTTTTTGGATGGATATTAAAGAATTGGAGTAAAAAACCACTAATGTTTATTCCATTATGTCTAAAGATAACAAAATGGTTTGAATCAATTTTCAACTTCCTAGCCCATTAGTTTAATAATTTTCAATTCATCTCTTCATTTCTGGCTGTATACAGCTGGTGTCTCTCTTATGTTTACTCCAATCTGCCAGGCAAATAGGTGGGAGCGCATGAACTCTAACTGAGAAAACATGGATCAGTACAAGTGCTCATTAGCAAAGAAGATGGAAGAGACCCAAGACGACAGCAAAATAAGTGGAAGCTACACACACCTCCTCCCAGGAACAAACTGGAAATAAAGCTAAATTATAGAACAATAATCCTGAATAACCCACTGAAGACTAGCTGAGAAGTCTTATAACAAGAAGAGGTGGAGTCCTGTAAGGGGCTGGCCCCACTCCTCCTGGTGGCGCCTGAGGTTCCAAAGAGGTATCTCGGCTGCACAAGGGGCGTTCCCCCTGACAAATGTGGGTTCTAAACATCAAGTCAGGCTCCCCAACCCAGAGCAGCAGAGCTGCGAAGAGTGATCCATATAATATCTGGTAGTGAAAAGCAGAGGGGTTTCTGTTTGCCAGGGAGAGACAGGAGTCCCCTGGAGACACAGGTACTCTATTAAAGGGCCAACACACAAAATTTCATTCACAGCTACTCACCCTGTGCTCCAGCAGAGGGAGGGTGGAGTGGACTGGCATCACATGAGAAAAGTCTGGGGTTTGCGGCTCTGGGGAGAGAGCTGAGGGGACAGCTGCCAGGATCTCTGTTTTGAGTCATTGTCCCACACCACAAATGCCATCTTTCTTGGGTGAAGCATCTCCCTCCTGCGAAATCATCCTAGGGGGAAGCAATAGCCACACCCTCTAGAGGTCTTCTAACCCCACCTTGTGGAGCTAATGCACTACGGAAAAGTACAACCAGAGGCTATTTCAATGACTGAGCCTAACAGGCAGCCAGCAGGTGGAGGCAGGCTGAGGAGGATCTTGGAGTGCCTTGGAATTTTTGATGGCCTGCTCCCAGGCCTGGACCTGGTAAAAGCCAGCCTTGGTGTGCAGCATGGTCCTTCATGTATACACCCAGGACAAGCAGAGGCATCCACAAACTGTGCATCACTTGTAGCTCCGAACAGGTTGGCAAGCGTGACTCACAGGCAGCATTTAACATTGGCCTGTATCAGAGTCTGCCTAACGGGCCCAGAACCAACACACCCATTGGCCAGCTTCAGACAACATCAGAGCAGGATCCAATAAGCTTCACAAACAGCATATCCAAAGGGTGACCTTTGCAGGCCCCAAACACTGCTCAGGCAAATTCTGCTTTGCGTGGTCAGTATATGCCAGCAGCTCACATACTGTGGTAGGGGTTGAGCCTGACAGTCAGCCAGCCTGAGGGTCAATCCCATGCATGAACAGGGTAGTAGCAACCAAGACTCAATTACAAAAGGAGAGCACACATGATTCACACAAGCGACACTCCTGGAGCACACAGCTCAGTTGATCAGTGAGACTACATCACTGGAACCTACAGGACACTGACTACATTACATAAGGCCAACCCATAGCGGATCTATCTAATGCATGGAAACAAACACAAAGAGGCAGCCAAACAGGGAGACAAAGAAACAGGCCCCACATGAAATAACAGGCGAATTCACCGGAAAAAGAGCTAAAGGAAACAGAGGCAAGCAATTTATTGAGAATAGAATTCATACTAATGGTTACAAGGATGCTTGACAATATGAAAAAGAACAGAGAAACAACCATAAAAAGGACCAGTCGTAAATGAAGACTACAGTATCTAAAATAAAGAATACACTGGAAGGAATAAAAAGTTCTTTGGATGAAGCAGAGGATTGAATCAGCAATCTGGAAGACAAGATAGAAAAAAAACACCCAATCAGAGCAAAAAAAGAAAAGAATTTTAAAAATTAAGGATGGTTTAAGGGGCCTTTGGGGCAACATGAAATAACAACATCTGCATCATAGGGGTACCATAAGGAAAAGAGAAAGAGCAAGAGATCAAAAACCTATTTAAGCAAATAATAACTAAAAACGCTCCTAACCTGGTGAAGGAAAAAGACACACAAGTGAAGAAAGTGAAGAGAGTCTCAAACAAAATGGACCCAAAAAGGCCAGGACACATTATAATTAAAATGGCAAAGGTTAAAGACAGAGCGAGAATCTTAAAAGCTGAAAGAGAAAGACAGTTATCTACAAGGAAGCTCCCAGGAAACTGTCAGCTGATTTCTCCAGAGAAACATTTCAAACCATAGGGCATCGGCATAAAGTATTAAAAGTGATAAAATAAGAGGGGGGACCTACTACCAAGACTACTTTAACCAGCAAGGATATCATTTAAAATTGAAGTCCTCTCAGCAAAATGAGAATACATAGAACATACCTCAACATAATAAATGTCACATATTACAAACTCACAGCTTCCCAGACAAGAGAAAGCTAAAGAAGCATTACCACCAAACCAGGACTTAAAAAAACATTTAAGGGCCTGCTAGAAGAAGGAGGAAGTGGAAGGGGAGGGCAGAGAAGAAACAACACAGGAATATAGTTTAAAAAATAAACTGGCAATAAATACATACCAATCAGTAGTCATTTTAAATGTAAATGGCATAAATGTTCCAATCAAAAGACATAAGATAGCTGAATGGATAAGAAAACAAGACCCATATAAATACGCTATCCACAAGAGATCCACATCAGAGCAAAAGATACACTCATAATAAAAGTAAAGGGATAAAAAATACATTTCCTGCAAATGGAAAAGAAAAATAGCTGGGATGGCCATAGTTCTATCTGACAAAATTGATGTTAAAACAAAGGCTCTGTAAGAGACAAAGAAGGACGCTAATAATGATAAAGGCAGTAATCCAACAAGAGAATTAACCTTGTAAACATTTATGCACCCGACGCAGGAGCACCTAAATATGTAAAGCAAATCTTGATGGACATAAAAAAAGAGACTGACAGCAATACAGTCAAATAGAGGTCTTTAAAAGCCCATTGACATCAATAAGCAGATCTTCCAGAAAGAAAGTAAAGAAGAAAATGCTGACCTTAAATGACACACTAGAGCAGACAGATTTCATTGATATCTTCAGAGCATTTTACCCCATTCTTTTCTAGTAACTGCACATGGAACATTTTCAAGGATATACCACTTGTCAGAACCAAAATAAGTCTCAATAAATTTAAGAAGACTGAAATAATATCAAGAATCTTCTCTGACCATAAGGGTATGAAACTAGAAATCAATCTCAAAATGAAACTGAGAAAACAAACAAACAAAGACATGCAGGCTAAACAATGAATGTGTTAACAAATGGATCAAGAAAGAAATCCAGCCTGGCTGGTATAGCTCAGTGGATTGAGCGTGGGCTGGGAACCAAAAGGTCCCGGTTCAATTCCCCGTTGCGGCACATGCCTGGGTTGCAAGCCAGGTCCCCAGAGAGGGCCATGTGAGAGGGAACCATACATTGTTCTTTCTCCCTCCCTTCTCCTCTCTCTAAAAATAAATAAATAAAATCTAAAAAAAGAAAGAAATCCAAAGTACCTTGAAGCAAATAAAAATGAAAACCCAACAACCCAAATTTTATGTGACACAGCAAAAGCAGTCCTATGAGGGAAATTTATAGCATACAAGCCTATCTCAAGACACATGAAAAATCTCAAATAAACAACCTAACTCTACACCTAAAGGCACTTGAAAAAAATAAACAAAGCCTAAAGTAAGTAGAAAGAAAGAAAAAACAAAGATTAGAGCAGAAATAAACAAGAGAGTCTAAAAAACAATATAAGTGATCAATAAAACCAAGAACTGGTACTTTGAAAACACAAACAAAATTGACAAACCTCTAACCAGACATATCAGGCTAGAAAGAGAAAGGACCCAAATAAATAAAATCAGAAATGAAAGAGGGGGAATAACAATTGAACCCAAATAAATACAAAGGATTATAAGAAAATACTATGAACAACTTTATGACAACAAATTGGACAATCTGGATGAAATGGATAAATTTCTAGAAAGATACAATCTTTCACAACTGAATCAGGAAACAACAGAAAATCTGAATAGACCAATTACAACTAATAATCAAAGCAGAAACTTAAAAAATCTCTTAGCCAACAAAAGTTCTGGACCAAATAGTTGTGCACAGGTGAATTTTACCAAATGTTCAAAGGAGAACTAATACCTAACCTTCTCAAATTATCCCAAAAAATTTGAGAGGGGGAAAGGCTCCCCAGCTCATTTTATGAGACCAGCATTATCCTAATTCCAAAGCCAGAAACAGACACTACCGAGAAAGAAAATTATAGGCCACTATCCCTGACAAACATACATGCTAAAATCCTCAACTACTTCTGGCCAATATGGAGGCATAGGTAGATTCACTATGCCTCCCTGCACAAGCAAAAGAAGGACAACAACAAATTTAAAAGCAAAAAACAACCATAACTGACAGAAAATCGAACTGTATGGAAGTCTGACAACCAAGGAGTTAAAGAAGAAACAATCATCCAGACCAGTAGGAGGGGGGAGGAGATGGACAGCCGGGCAGAGAGGACTCATGACAAGGCGGTAGCTGGTGGAGTGAGTGGTCCCATATTTGCATGTGGATAAACTGGGAGAAACAACTGGGGAGAGAGACAGCTTGCACAACCCAGGGTTCCAGTGCTGGAAATAAAGCCTCAAAACATCTGACCGAAAAGAACCTGTAGGGGTTGAAGTGGCAGGAGAAACTCCCAGCCTCACAGGAGAATTCACTGGAGAGACCCACAGGGTCCTAGAATGTACACGAACTCACCCACCTGGGAATCAGCACCAGAAGGTCCCAGTTTGCTTCTGGGTAGCAGAGGAAGTGACTTGAAAGCCGGACGAGAGCCAAAGAAGTGGCAGTGTTCCCTCTTAGACCCCTCCACCACATACAGTGCCACAACCCAGGGATGTGGGTTGCCCTGCCCTGGAAAATACCTAAGGCTCTGCCCCTTACTGTGTAACAGGCATGCTGAGACAAAAAAATATGGCCCAAATGAAAGAACAGATCAAAACTCCAGAAAAAGTACAACTAAGTGATAAAGAGATAGCCAACCTATCAGATGCACAGTTCAAAACACTGGTAATCAGGATGCTCACAGAAATGGTTGACTATGGCCACAAAATAGAGGAAAAAGTGAAGGCTATGCAAAGTGAAATAAAGGAAAATGTACAGAGAACCAAGAGTGAAGGGAAAGAAACCAGGATTCAAATCAACAGTTTGGACCAGAAGGAAGAAATAAACATTCAACTGGAACAGAATGAAGAAACAAGAATTCAAAAAAATGAGAGGCTTAGGAACCTCCAGGATATCTTTAAACAGTCCAACATCCAAATCATAGGGGTGCCAGAAGTAGAAGAGGAAGAGCAATTAAAAATTTATTTGAAAAAATAATGAAGGAGAACTTCTCCAAGCTGGTGAAGGAAATAGACTTCCAGGAATTCCAGGAAGCTCACAGAGTCCCAAAGTTGGACCTGATGAAGCACACACCAAGGCACATCATAATTACATTACCCGAGATTAAAGATAAAGAGAGAATCTTAAAAGCAGCAAGAGGAAAGGAGAGAGTTACCTACAAAGGAGTTCCCATTAGACTATCAGCTGATTTCTCAAAAGAAACCTTTCAGGCAAGAAGAAGCTGGAAAGAAGTATTCCAAGTCATGAAAGGCAAGGACCTACATCCAAGATTACTCTATCCTGCAAAACTATCATTTAGAATGGAAAGGCAGATAAGGTGCTTCCCAGATTAGGTCAACTTAAAGGAGTTCATCATCACCAAGCCCTTATTACAGAGGTGTCAAACTCATTTTCATTGGGGGCCACATCAGCCTTGTGGTTGCCTTCAAAGGACCAAATGTAATTTTAGGGCTGTATAAATGTAACTACTCTTTAAGAGTTAAGCAGGAGTTCAGCACTGTCGCCAGGTAGAAACAGGGTCCCAGGCCAGATAAAACAAGGTGGAGGGTCAGATTGAGCCCACATGCCTTGTGTTTGCCTCCTTATTATATGCAATGTTAAAAGGATTTATCTAAGAAAAAGAAATGATCAAAAATATAAACAGTAAAATGACAACAAACACACAACTATCATCAACCAAGCCTAAAAAAACAAAAATGAACTAAGCAAATAACTAGAACAGGAACAGAATCACAGAAATGGAGATCACATGGAGGGTTGTCGGCAGGAAGGGGGAGGAGGAGAATGGGGGTAAAGGTACAGAGAATAAGAAGCATAAATGGTAGGTAGAAAATAGACAGGAGGATGTTAAGAATAGTATAGGAAATGTAGAAGCCAAAGAACTTATATGATCTAAGGGGGCGTGGAATGCTGGTGGGAGGGTGAGCGCAGGGTGGAGGGGAATAAAGGGGGGGAAATTGGACAACTATAATAGCATAATCAATAAAATATATTTAAAAAAAATAAAATAAAATCCTCAAATATTAGCAAACTAGATTCAGCAATACATTTGAAAAATCATACACCATGATGATCTTTTGGGGGAGTAACCTCAAAAAATGAAAAACGAAACTGTCTTATGACCCAGAAATTCCACTTCTGGGAATTTATCCAAAGAAACCGAAACACTAATTCAAAAGAATATATGCACCCCTATGTTCACTGCAGCATAATTTACAATAGCCAAGATTTGGAAGCAGCCCAAATATCCATTAGTAGTGGAGCACATAAAAAACTGTGGTACATTTACACAATGGAATACTACTTGGCCATAAAAAAGGAGATCTTACTTTTTGCCACAGATTTGATGGACCTGGAGAGTGTTATGCTAAGCGAAATAAGCCAGTCAGAGAAATGTAAGTACCATGTGATTTTACACCTATGTGGAATCTAATGAACAAAATGAACAAACAAGAAAAATAGACACAGGTTCATAGATAGAGAGTAGGCTGACAGCAAGCTTGGTGGTGGGGTGGAGCAGTTGAGCAAAAAAGAAAAAGAAAAACTTATAGATGTGGACAATAGCACAGTGATTGCTGGGAGAGGCCTGGTGTGGGTAGGTGGAACCGTGTATAGAGGGGATAAATGGTGATGGACAGACACTTGACTTGGGTGGTGAACACACAATACAGGATGATGTGTTGTAGAATTGTGCATCCGAAACCTGTATAATTTTGTTAAGCAGTATGCCCCAATAAATTCAATAAAAGGGAAATGAAATGGAGGGAGGGAGGGAGGGAGGGAAGGAGGAAGGGAGGGAGGAAGGAAGGAAGGAAGGAAGGAAGGAAGGAAGGAAGGAAGGAAGGAAGGAAAAGAGAAAAGTGTTGGACTATAGCAAGGCTGATGGAAGAGTAGAAGATGTAAAGAAGTGATGAGCCCAGGTGGATGAGAAAGAAGAAGGAAATGGAATCCAGAGCAGAACTGGCCTTTGATCCTCAGTTGGAGGAGAGACTGAGCAAATGAGAACAGAGACTGGTCAGCTTCAGAAATTTGCTGGTGGAAAGGGAATTCTGGTCAGGGGTGGGGTAGCACGCACCAGGACAGTGGAAGTGTGTGAAATATACACAGAGAGCAGGGCAAGGAGGCTGCCTACAGATATGAAATCAGATGGTCAGGCTCTACCATGGGAGCTACAACCTGAAACCAGAAAGCAAGTTTCACATGTCCCATGTAAGGAAAAACTGTTGTGCCCAAATCAGCATTTCAGGCTTCAGCTGGCTATGGGGACTCACCCAAAGAACACTCACTGATGAGCTCTCTGCACAGAAAAGTATCAACCTCGGGGCAAATGATCGTAACTAACTGCCAATCCCCAATATTTTAACATCTCAACAGTATGTAAAAACTTCTCTTAGAAATCTTTCTTGGACATCCTTTTTTTTCTTGACTTCTATTAAGTCACAGACAATATTAAAATGTCCAGGCTGCCTTATTTCACATCTGGTACAGACTGAATTGTGTCCTCGCCCTCCCCAAAATTCCTGTGTTGGAGGTCTAACCTCCAATGTGACTGTGTTTGGAGACAGGAACTTTACAGAGGTAGTTAATACTAAATGAGGTCATGAGGGTGGGCCCTGATCCAATGAACTGGCATCTTCATTACAAGAGAAACAGACACCAGAGCTGACTCTCTCAGCCACTCTCACAGAGAAAAGGCCATGGAAGAACACAGCAAGAAGGTATCATCTAGAAAGAGAGAGAGAAACTTCCTCAGAAATCAGTCCCGCTGGCACCTTGATCTTAGACTTCCAGATGCCAGAACTGTGAGAAAATAAATTTATGTTGTTGAACAATAAAAAAGAAAGATGAACCCAGCAAAACATTAAAACATTCTATTGAAATGATCAACCCGTGTGTTTTACTTATCAAGGGAGATGTCATTCAAGACTTAAACTGGTGCCTAGTAAAAGCAGATAAAATGGGCCATCAGCTACTGTTCTATCCCACACTCAGCTCATAACTGGAGAGTGCCAAGGTCTGCTTGGCAGATATGTGTCGACACTCCAGGTGTGGTAGGCAGTGATGAGTAAGGCGCAAGAAATAACAGCAGCCATGGCCGAGCACTTCAATCCTCCTGTGCCCTACCTCCTCTCTGTAATTGTAGTATGAACTTAAACCCCTAAAATCAGTATGAGAATAGCAACACTCTGGGGGTCACATCCAGTTTCAGAGAAAGTAGAAATGAGACTTAGAAGACACGCAGAATGCTGAGTGTTCTGATCTGAGCACTGTACTATCGTCATGCTGTCCTTAAACCGAGTCAAGGGGAGATTTACCCACATGTACAATGTGGCCTAAGTGGAACCCTTCAAAGATAAGCTAAGGCCCGGCTGGTGTAGCTCAGTGGATTGAGCGCGGGCTGGGAACCAGAGGGTCCCGGTTCGATTCCCAGTCGGGGCACATGCCTGGGTTGTGGGCCAGGTCCCCAGTGAGGGCCATGTGAGAGACAACCATACATTGCACTTTCTCTCTCCCTTCTCCTATCTCTGAAAATAAATAAATAAAATCTTAAAAAAAAAAAAAGATAAGCTAAGAATGTATACACACTGGTTTCTCTAAGTAAAAGAAATGTGTAACACAAGAAGAGCAGATATAGGCCTTACGTCTCACCACTCCACTTTGTACGGCAAGCACTGCCAACCCTTCATGTCACTGTTGAAAGTGAACTTGGCTAACCCTCAGGAATCGTCTCCACACAGGCCACAAACAGTCTCTGCCAGTCAGTCCTCCCAGAAAGCAGTTTGCAATTACTAGATGGCAAAACCCACACTGGGCTTAGATTAAGATCTGGACTTGCAGCCAGCTTCTCCCTAACCTAAATGACTGACCTGTCTGGCTTCAAGCTCCCTTTTCTAAAAAGAAAAATTCCTCTAATATCCAACATTCTAAAATGTGCTGATAATTATTGTGATAAGCTATTATTTTCATAGCTTTTAAACTATCTGATTTCGGCAAGTTAATTAAAACACAGACATCCTGGCCAGTGTGACTCAGTTGGTTGGAGTGTTGCTCCAGGCACTGAAAGGTCGCAGGTTTGATTCCTGGTCACAGCTCATGCCTTGTTGTGGGTCCCCAGTCAGGGCACATACGGGAGGCAACCGATCAATGTTTCTCTCACATCATATATTGGTCTGTCCAGAAAGTTTCCAGTCATGTACTATGAAAAATAGAGACATTTATTGAAGAAGGTACAAGATACAAGAAACATTGTACACAGGACTATGATGCCTGCGCCTCCTTCAAAGTAGGCACCTTGGGACCCCACGCAGTTCTCCCAATTGTCATCTTCTACCCCATCGTATTTTCCTGAATCTCATCAACAGTCTGAAATCTCTTCCCTTTCAAAAGTGATTTTAGTTTTGGGAAAAGCCAGGAGTCACAGGGTGCAAAATCTCAGCTGTAGGTGGGCTGAGTCACCTGGGTGATTTGATGTTTCACTAAAAAACTATGCAGGAGACATGATGTGTGAGCAGCACATTGCCGTGATGAAGCTGCCAATCACCAGTTGCCCATGGCTTTGGCCTTCTGAATCATCTGAATAGTTTCCACAGAGGAATGCTCAAGCTTAATGCAAAGTTTGATGCAGATTCATTACTCTACTCGCTCAATCATTTTGAATGGCGTGGCCACACAGTACACATGCTCACTCAGTGGTGTCTACTGCCCCCACTGACTAGTAAAGCGAAGTCGTCATTGTTCACACATGCGCATTCCAGTCTACTCTCCTTGACTGCCAGGTTACATTGATATCTTGCAAACCATTCTCATTATGCAATCAATGGCTAGACTCTTTCTGGGCTCTCTCTCTCTCATATATATATCCCAGAAAGATTATAAGCATCTATGTATCTATTAGTGAGACACTTCCCTGAACTAAATAACAAATTAACTGTCATGTGGTTGTCTATTTGTAAGCCTCACCTCTAATTCATTATTGTATTACTGATTATTGGTAGGAATTAAAATGCTTACATCTTACACCAAGATATTTGGGTTTTGCTGTTTCACCACATAGAATGCTAGAGTTTTTATTTTTTTGAACTAATAAATTTGATTTTTGAGGCACTAGTGACATGCCCACTTTTTCCCTGTCATTTTGCCATAGGAGGCCTGCAAAACATCCTTACTAGATTCTTTCTCCCTGTCTTTCCTCCCTCATGTGAAGCACATAGAACTATGCTGTTCGTTGCTTCATGGAACAAGGCAACATTTTGTGTCCCAAAACAGAAAATCTGATTCTTGGGACCAACACAATATTTCCACATATTTCATGAAATAAGAACCGTTTTCAAACCACATCCCAAGTGTACAAAAAAGATAAAAGCTATTGATAAAAATCGATTCCTGATAGAAGAATCTGCTCAATATGGAGAGAAAGAGGGTCAGAACCTGATTTCATTCCTGGTTCCTATTTCATCAATGCTCAACATAACATTTGAAACTGTTTTCTCACAAGTTGACGAAGCACAATTTAAGGTTGCAAGAATGTTAATCACAGTAGTCATCTTAAGTAATTCTAAAGTTCACAAAAACATGCGAGCATCTGTTTCTTTTTAATCCAACATGAGCACTTCTTTTAAATATGCTTCTGCTCCTCGAGTCACATCTTCCATAATGGCTCTCACCGTCTGCAAAACAGCACGTGGTTGGCTTGGGGGACAGGGACTAGCAATATTCTCGGCTAACACACACGGGTGTGCTAATTATTAAAGAATTGTTCCCTTTGTCTATCATATTTAAAAAGAATTCAATGATACAGAAAAACATTACATGTGGTTTTCATTCCTGCATTCTAAAGTGTTTTTAAAATTATGTCGGAATTAAGGCAATGCGATCCTAGCACGAAAACAGACAGATGGATAAATGGAACAGGTTATGAAGGCTGGTAACTGGCATTCAGTAAAGATGTTAGTTCAAATGAGCAGAGAAAGGTACTGAGAAAATTAGATGTCTTTTAAGTTTTTTAGATCTTTAACTCCAGATGGAGAGGAAATTGGTGAATGTTTTTTAAAATAAGGAACATGCACTAGCTGCACTAGAACGAGTACATGTGGCTACAGAGAGAAATGGCACTGAGCCTGGAGGATGAAAGAATGAAGAGTAACAATAAAACAACAAACGGGGCTCTGCCTGGACCAGCGATGACGGCATGCCATGCACTGAGCAATGTTATTAGTTAAATTCACCACATTTGGTCCAAAAAGAAAAAAAAAAAGGAAGGGAGGGAGGGACAATCAACAATATATAGTGAATATACATCTGATCTTGGGGGAAAAAGTCCATCACAGAGCACCAGTTGCCACAGAAGTCCACAGAGAAGATTGATAAAATTTACTACATTATTATAAAATCTTTGGTATATCAAATAAAAGAAGAATATTTTTTAAAGGCAATAAACTAGGAAAAATGTATGCTATACATGTGAAAAGAAGTTATCTTGATATGCACATAGGTCTTTCAAATGGACAATAGCCCCAATGTAAATATATTAATTATATGAGTGATTTACAGAAGAAAAAATCATAGTGGTCAGCTAAGCACAAGTATTAGCCTGTGCACCCTCCAGTGTATAAAAATACCAAAGGAAGGGACTCACAACCATGAAAAGAAAAAAAACGAACAGAGGGCGCCAGTGAAGAGAGATCTCTACAAATTTGTGGAAGGAAGAAAGCACAGAGTATTCAACAGACATGGAAAGTAGAAAAAGCCACAGCCTGGAATACACCGTAAGAGGACTTGCAAGAAAGTGGGACTCAGTCAGCCCAAGAGAAGATAGGCTACGGGATCAGAATCTACTGTCTTGTAGAGGTAGAATAAAAATTTTCTTCACCCAGAATAAAAAAAAAATGACAGGATGCCTTTCTCCCCAGGCAAAAGTAAGCCAATAATAATAATAAAATGACAGCTTTTCTCTCCCTTACATCTACAAAACGACCACAATAGATCTAGACATCACATCCTCGTGAAACAAAACAGGGACTCCTTCCCTGTGACTGTTTCTGAGAGCTAGGAGTGTTTTTACTAGATGCTAGCCTTCCTTCCCACCCTCCTCCACACACATCTCAACCACCAGGCTTCCTCTCTTATCCCTTTGGTCATATGGCCACTCCTGAACCAATCACTGGCAATAGAAATGGGTCCATCATTGTAGCCTAGACCAGTCAGCAATTGCCTGAGTCACACGGGTGAAGGGAGATACCAAGACAAAACTCGGAGTCTTTCACACAATGTTGTTAACTTCGCAGAAATACCAGGCAACAGTATCCCATTAAGAATTTATAACAATTGAATTTACGACAGAAGTAATTTTTTATTGGACAGATTCCCATAAGCCATTGCCAAACAGTGGCAATAATATACATATAAGAGTATTTGCGTTTTATCACACTGCCCTGGCTCTACCTTAAATATTTTATTTTTCACTAATCCCCAGTGTGAAGTTGTTGTCTGTAGCCTAGTTGGCACAAGAATACACACCACACTGCTTTTCCTATGTGGTCTTCTCTCATACTTGTATCCCACCTGAAGCACTTGCTGCCAATCTTTGTAACAAATGACTGTTGCCACAGCTGCTCTTGCTGCTACTGTTTCCAGCTGGCCTACATCGAACACTAGCTGGGGTCCCCGCACAGCAAGAACATTTCATGAGTTATCTCACCTACTCCTCTAAACACCCTTAGGAAGTAGTGCTGGTTTCCCTACACGCAGGCAGAGAGGTAGGGCCGCACGCGCAGCTGACTGCAGAAGAAACCACCGTTTCCTCCCCATACGCTCCAACCCAGTCCGAACCTGACTTCCCCGTATTGTGGTTAATGCCAGAATTCTGTCACTTGTGCTTTTTCTTAAGCCCTATTACCAAAAATGGGTAACAAGGTGTTCTTATTTATCATTTACATTTTGATGGCAATGAGCAGTCCACAATCAGGGTTGAGTGAAGTAGAGGAAGGAGGTTAGCTTGAGAAATTATTTAGAAGAGCAGAAAGAAGCAATAAATAAAAACATAACCCACCTCCTTATTTTGCCATTGCCCTAATACAGCCTTTTTTTTTTATCTTTTTTTTAAGATTTTATTTTTATTTATTTTTAGAGAGAGGGGAAGGGAGGGAGACAGAGAGGGAGAGAAACAGCAATGTATGGTTGCCTCTCACATGGCCCCCATGGGGACCTGGCCTGCAACCCAGGCATGTGCCCTGATTGGGAATCGAACCGGGACCCCTTGATTCCCAGCCCGCACTCAATCCACTGAGCCACACCAGCCAGGGCAATACAGCCTTTCTTAATATCCAAAACAGCTAAAGTAGCCACCATTGATAAAGCACCTATATTATCTACTACCCACCAAAAGGTGGGTATTATTTCCCCTGTTTAACAGATGAGAAAAAACTGGAGCTCATAAAGATTAAATATATTTTAAGTATATTTTCAAAGCTAACAGCCAGTTAAGTTGTAGATTATAGTTCAAATGCAAGCTGCTCAATTACAATACCCACGTCCACTCCTCCCTGCTACCAGGGAGGATACTGTCTCCGTATTTTCATATCTTACATTGTTTAAAATGCTACTTTATCTTGAAACCTATTAACAGATTTTGGATCTCTGTATTAGCACTTCGTTATAGCTCTGCCTCCAAATCTAGACTCTGTAGACATGAATGGATGACATGAATAATAAACAGGTGCTTGTCTCTTTACATGAAGTAGTTATTTTTTTTTAAAGATAGCGGGTGCTACATAAGGGACTTAAAGGAGGGGTATTACTCAGGGTTCTCCAAAGAAACAGAACCAATATGTTGGGGGTGTAGATGGAAAGAGATAGAGATAGAGATGGAGATAGAAGGAGAGGGAGATGGGGAGGGAGAGAGGGAGCAGAGAGATTTTTAAGGAATTAGCTTACATGGTTGTGAGTGCTGAAAGTCTGAAATCTGAAGAGCAGGAAGCAGGCTGGAGACTCAGGAAAGAGTTGATGTTGCAGGCTTGAGTCCAAAGGCAGAATAGAGAAAGAATTCCTTCTTCAGGGACCTCAGTCTTTTCTTTCAAGGCCTTCTACTGATTAGATAGGCCCACTTACATGGTGGAGGGTCATTCGCTATGTTCAAAGTCTCCTGATTTAAATGTTTATCACATCTAAAAAATACTTTCCCAGTAATGTCTAGACTGGTGTTTGACCAAAATCTGGTCACCATTGGCAGGAGAAGTTGACACGTAGAATTAAGCATCACAGGAGGGTTGGTGAAATTCACAGCAGGGACAGCAAAAATACAAAGCTTTATAATAAATGACATACATAATGTTCTAGGAAAGAAATGAGTACACTCTCATTAAAACCTGTTGAATTGACCATATACCATTATTACCAACGCCCACCAATCAGTTACTCTTCACCTGCAGCCTCTAGTCCTATGCTGGCCTAAAATTCCATTATCTGTAGCCATTTGAAATTGTACATTGAGTACAATTATATTTATACATAAGACTGGCACGCCTTATGTATTACTAATTCACACATTTGGGACATTAATATTCTAATTTTTAACAAAAATAGTGCTTATTATGCAGTATGTGGCCAATATGTGATACTAGCAATTTTAGCAGCATTTGATCTGATTCTATCAATTACAAAGAGAAAAAAACAAGTACACAACTCAACACAAATACACTACAAGTTAAAGAAAAGACTTGTCCCTTTTTACGATCAGGTCTATATTCAAATAAGATTCTTAGGATCTCTGAAGACAGAGCATTCATTACTTGACTTAATTAACTATTTAGAGGTCTATTTCCATGACTGCCAGTTCTGTAAGTTTCCATCCTCGACAGTCTGACCTTAAGTAACAAGTACTCACAATTTTGGCCTCATGGCCCAGCTCTTTCAATACATAACTGAGCAAGTTAACATTTGGGCTTCAATTTCCTAATGTTTAAATTAGAGTTTGGACTGACAACTCTAGAATCCTGAGTCTGCTAATCGAGGAATCTGTACAGTCCCTGAGCACATTGTACCTGTTCAATAATAATAGCACACTCATCATATTTAAACATTTTATGTGTAAATTGGCATTTAATCCTCATGAAAACCATGTTAAGTAGAAGCCTGTATTTCCCAAAAATGGCTCCAGCAGAACCTGTTTTCTCCCATATCTTCAGAACATTGATTGCATCACTCATCAAGAGATGGAGTCTATTTCCCTTTCCCTTGGACTTGTATAAGAATTTTGACTCCCCCAATTAATAGAATATGGTAGAAGGGACATAGAGGGACAAGGATAAGCATAGAGAATCCACCTGACTTTTCACCCTTGGGACAGTCATCTCAGAACCCAGCCGCCACACTGTAAGGAGAACCAAGCCACGTGGAAAGGCTACACATAGGGGATTAAACTCACCTCGCTCAGTGAAGATCTTATCACAGCCAGAATCAACCAGCAGTTATGAAAGTCAACATGCCTGTGGACAATTTCAGCCCCCAGCATTTAACTAATTCCCCCGGATGCCAGGTGGAACAAGACAAGCTATCCCTGCCAAGCAGTCCTACCCCAAATTGAAGGCTCATGACCAAAATGTATGGCATCATGTTGTTAAGCCATTAAGTTTTGTGATGGTTTGTTATGTAGTAATATAAAACTAGAACAAAATTAGTAGTGGTTTATCCTCACTTTACACATGAGGAAACTGAAGCAAAAAGAGACTGTGTACATTGCCCAAGGTCACACAGCTTATGAGGACTGGAGCCCAGTCAGTCTAACTCCAGAGGCTGAGCCCATAGACATATGCTTGTACTTTCATTTAATAAGTAATTACTGAAAAAGTGATTAGTCCTTGATTCCTAGCCCTACTTATTCCTTGTGATATTTCACAGAGCATCTTAGCTGATGAGATTATTGAATATATTGTATATTTTATATAATTTGTATATAATTATGTGTATTTGCTCTCAAGAAATCATGTTACCAAAGACTAAGTTGATTGATAACAACATTTTAGGAAAAACAAAAGCTCACATCAGAGAAGAGGTTTGTTTTGGCCTCTTCTATTTATACTTCCCAAGAATATAAGAATTTGAAATTTTACAGCTGGGAAAAGCAATTTCTAAGGATCCTGACTCAATTCACTTATACTGCATATATAAAACTCCCTCTGAGGAATATATTAAGACTGTAAAAATCAGAGTCTTGCCAACGAACCAAGGGGTATGATAGAAGAAAATGGGGGTGGTATCTAAATTACACATTCTCTGTTTTAAAGTTTACAGCATAATTAGCTATTTTAAAGCAAGAAAAAATGCTTTGATGAAAAGTCTTATTTAATACATGAGAAATGTTTCACTTCACAACTGGTTAAAAATTATTTAATCATTAAAATCCAGATATTATTGATATTATTATGTGCAAAATAAACAGCATAATAAACCATTCTAATTATTACTAATCATGATAATGCTTAGACCCTTTCCCAGGAGAGAACTTGCTTTTACTGACCATAACACAGTTGCAAAATACATGTGAATTCCCTCAGGACTAAAAAACACAATGGCTGAAAGCCTTTTGTCAAATTAAACAAAAAAGTTAACTATCAGATTTGGGATACGGTAGGTGGTTTTTGTGGATGCTGTATTATACTTTTTAGCTTTCCAGTGTCTTTACATATTTCGTTTTCCAAATCATTGATTCAAGACCCTGACATTCCCCACGTCCAAAAGAAGAGCAGCCCAACATGGAAGCCCAACAAAAGCAGCTGGCGACTCCCTGTGAGCCAAATCAGAAATGAGGGTTCACTTCTGTTATAGTCTGGTTGGAATAAAATTATGTGTTTTCCTTTGGAGGAGAAAACATAGTCAAGACAACTGGCAGGTGTTGCTTTTCTAGCCACTGTACCTAATCGTGCTAAACCCCTAAGGACGGGGGACGGGGCTCACATAGATTGAGCGCTAGTTCAGGTCTGGCATATAATGTTTGCCTAATGAGTATTTAATTAATATGAACCAAGCTCTGTTATAGATGCTGGGAATTCAGAGATAAGTCTCAGGAATCACCTTGAACTCTAAGAGTACAGAATCATGGTGGGGTTGGTGATTGATAAACACTTGACCACAGTGATGGTGGTAAGCAACAACAGCAAGTGCCATGAGAGCATTTGTCCTGCCTGCTTCTTTTTTGGTAGGATCCCACCCCCCTACCACCATCTGCTGTTCGTAGCTAGAGACCCAGAAATGTAATTCCAGCCAGAAAAGGAGGTAGGGGGATTAATTCTGCACTGTCTAGTTTCTTTGCTCACCCACCCCCAACACCCCTCCTGGCACCTGAAGACCAAAATCCAAGAAAGATGCTCTGAACACTTGCCCAGAGTCCTCCCCCTGCATTCATTTCACACTTGCTCTTCACTCTCTGTCCCAGGATTCCTGGCTGCCAAGTCAGATTTTCTCCCACAAACATTTTTCTTTTAACTTACAAACTTGTAGGGAAGTTGCAATAGTGCTGGGACTCTGGTGTTGGTGATAATCCGGCCTGGCTAGGACAACCCTGGGAACCTTTGTACAAGAAGGTCCAAGCTCGTTGGGGCTGCCCATCCTAATGTCCTTCCCTGTGGGAGAGGCAGTGCCTATGTAGATTCCCTTTCAAGGAGACACTGCCTACAGAGACCCTAAGGTCCACATACAACATCCAGGTGAGGTCGAGATTCACCTTGGAAACCTTGTCTGACCTCATCAGCAAATTAACAGCAAAGAACGGTAAGCAAAACTGTTCATTCAGATGAAACACAGAGGGCCTGATCATTGCAAAGTAAACAGTGTCTCAGAGAACAAGAGGTGGTTGTCTCAGGTGGAGTGACCATGCCATTGTGGAACACAGAACAGGCCCGACCATAGGAACATTGGAACAACTCTTCAGAAAAGGAGAGAACTAGCCTTGTGTACAGCCCTCATATGCTTTTCAGAGACAAAATACGAACCTTTCCAGCACTGTTTTTCATGTGGGCATCTGTGCTGGGCACTGCAGGACGCTTAGCAGCATCCCCTAGCTCCTAGTGACAAGATGTCAGTAGCCAGGGCCAGCATCATGGGCATACAACTGTTGCAGTCACACATAGGACTCTGTGCTTGCTTTTTTGTTTTTGTTTTCCAGGGTTTTTGTGTCCTGCTGTTGTCATTTTTAATAATTGTATCATTCAACTTGAGTTTTTAAGTGAAGTTCAATGGTACAATGGAATGTACACTGTGTAGGAGACGTAAGGGAAGCATGTCATTTCTTGCCACCCCATTTGCATGTACATATAGCTTTAGTGATGCCCCATTAGCACAGAATTCCAATGAACTCATGATGAATTTGAGTTTAGTGAGGCTCAAAGTCTCAAGGTGAGTACAAGATAAGTATGTCAGGTCTACAACTAAGTGAGGGGTTGGGGAAGACCACAATTTCTATTAAAATCATGACTACTTAGAATGCATAAATAAGGCAACTGTATTGTAGGAAATGTGAACAATCAAAGGACCCTATCATATTTTTTCTTGATCTTGTTACTTCTCTGTATTATTTATGCTGAAAACAATGGCATAGAAAGAAAAGGAAAGGTAAGATAGTCTTTAGTTCCTTTATTTCTAGTCCTTCCTGCTTCAAGCCAAAGGTAGAAGAGGTTGGTCTGTCAAGAAGTGAACAGTTCAGTAAGTTGTGCACAGCATTTCGAATCTCCTGGTAAGAAATATATAAGCAAGTACAAGGCACAAAACTGTAATTGTGTATTTCATTGATTTGGCATAGAAGTTATATTTGCACTTAAAACTAGTATTGCATGGCATTTAGATGAATAGTAAAATTCATGTTAATAATTAAATATTTGTTTTTTTCTTCACTTAGGTAAACATTAAATCACAAGTTGAAACCACTATGACAAGTCAAGGAGGAAAAGGGAAAGGGAGAAAGAGAGCAGAAAGACAGGGTAGGGTGAGGAAAAGGGAAAGAAATAGAGAGAAAGACACCAAAGAGGAAAAGAAAAAGCTTTATATCTTAGTACCTTTAATGACATTTTGTCCCTCTTTTTAAACATTTTCATTTGCACTGTGCCCTGCAAATGATGTAACTGGCCTGGGCTGTACCCCACTCAGTCACTACAGGTACAAACAGCTCCACAAATTGCCAACTGTTCCCCTGGAGAAGGGGGGAGGACAAAAGTCACGCTGGTTGAGAAGCACTGCCATAGACAGTTTGTGTTTAGTAAAGACGGGCTGTGCCATGAAAGCCTAGTGCTTCAGATTCTGTAGACTATAAGATCCAAGTGCTGTGATAAGAGGCTAACACTTAAGATTCTTTCTTAAATGTTGCTGCTCCCCAGATTTCTCCATTTCAGAGCATTGCAAGATTAGGGAAGGGTGAGACACTTTTTCTTTTGGATAAAGCAAACCACATCCAGCAATACAATAAAAAAATCATACACCATGATCAAGTGGGATTCATCCCAGGGATGCAAGGATGGTACAATATTTGCAAATCAATAAATGGAATACAGCACATAAACAAAAGACAAAAAAATCACAAGATCATATCAATAGATGAGGAAAACACACTTAATAAGGTACAGTACCCATTTAATGTTAAAAAGACTCAGCAAAGTGGGAGTAGAGGGAGCCATTCCTCAACATAATAAAGGCCATATAGGAGAGACCTACAGCCAATATCATACTCAATGGACAAAAACTTAAAGCTTTCCCATTAAGATTGGGAACAAGACAAGGATGCCCACTTTCACCACTCCTATTCAACATAGTACTGGAAGTTCTAGCCACAGCAATCAGACAAGAAAAAGAAATAAAAGGCATCCAAATTGGAAAGGAGGAAGTAAAACTGTCATTGTTTGCAGATGACATGATAGTGTACATAGAAAATCCTATAGACTGCATCAAAAATCTACTCAACCTAATAAATGAATTAGGCAAAACAGCAGGATACAAAGTCAATACTCAGAAATCAAAGGCATCTGTGTACACCAACAATGAAATATCAGAAACATAAATAAAAAATATCCCATTTGATATAGCAACAAGAAAAATAAAGTACCTGGGAATAAACCTAACCAAGTAGGTAAAAGACCTGTATTCAGAAAACTATGCAACACTGAAGAAAGAAATCATGGAAGACACAAACAAATGGAAACATATACCATGCTCATGGATCGAAAGAATTAACATCATCAAAATGGCCATATTACCCAAAGTGATCTATAGATTCAATGCAATCCCTATCAAAGTATCAATGACATATTTCACAGATATAAGACAAATATTTCAGAAATTTATATGGAACCATAAATGACCCCAAATAGCTGCAGCAATTTCGAGAAAGAAGAACAAAACAGGAGGGATCACAATACCTGATATCAAACTGTATTACAAGGCCACTGTAATCAAAACAGCCTGGTACTGGCATAAAAACAGACAGATAGACCAATGGAACAGAATACAGAGCCCAGAAATAAACCCAAGTCTCTATGGGCAGTTAATCTTTGACAAAGGGGGCAGAAGCATAAAATGGAGTAAAAATAGCCTCTTCAACAAATAGTGTTGATAACTATGGACAGCTGCATGCAAAAAAATGAAACTTGAGCACCAACTCACACCATACACAAAAATAAATTCAAGGTGGATAAAAGACTTAAATATAAGTCATGACACCATAAAAGTCCTAGAGGAAAACATCAATAGGAAAATTTAAGACATTCCACGCAGCAGCAACTTCACTGATATGCCCCCTAAAGCAAGGGACATAAAGGAAAGAATAAACAAGTGGGACCCCATGAAATTAAAAAGCTTCTGCATGGCTAAAGAAAAAAGCATTAAAATGAAAAGAGAACCAACTATATGGGAAAACATATTTGCCAGTGATACCTCAGACAAGGGTTTGATCTCCAAAATATGTAAAGAACTCATACAACGCCACTCCAGGAAGACAAAAAAAAAAAAAAAAAAAAAAAAAAAAAAAAAAAAAAAAAAAAGAAAAGAAAAAAGCAATTAAAAAATGGGCAAAAGACTTGAACAGACACTTCTCCAAGGAAGACATACAGAGGGCCGAGAGACATACGAAAAGATGCTCAGCATCACTAGCCATCAGAGAGATGCAAATTAAAACCACAATGAGATACCACCTCACACTGGTCAGAATGGCCATCATAAACAAAACAACAAATAAGTGTTGGA
>PVJI01014521.1:0-44097 GCA_004026765.1 Micronycteris hirsuta
CCCCTCTCTAGAAATAAAAAAATAAAATCTTTTAAAAAATAAATAAAAAATTACGGGGTGGGGGGGAGGCGGGAGGGAGGTGCGGAGGGCTGGGGGGTTGGGCTGGGGTGGGGGGAAAAGGCAGAAAACTATACTTGAACAATTAAAAAATAAATTAAAAAATTATTAAAACTAAAAAAAAAAAAAATTAAAAAATATTTTTAAAAAAAATTAAGAATAGTGCTACCATATGACCCAGCAGTCCCTTTTCTGGGTATCTACTTGAAAAATTTGAAAACACTTATTCATAAAATTATAGATGTATCCCTATGTTCATTGAAGCATTATTCACAATAGCTAAGACACAGAAATGAATGACCGGAAAAAGACATGATACATATAAAAAATGAAATACTACTCAGCCATAAAAAAGATGAAATAATGCCATTTGCAACAACATGGGTGGCTCTTGAAAGTATTATGTTTAAATGAAGTAAGTCAGATGGAAAAAATTAAGAACCATATGAATTCACTCATATGTGGGATATAAAACAAAAAGCAACAAACATACAAAACAAATAAATTTAAAATACCAAACTAACAGATACAGACAACAGAATGGTGGTCACCAGGAAGGGGCGCAGAGGGAGGATAACGAGGGCAGAGGGGATCACATGCATGGTGACAGAAGGAGACGAGACAGACATCAGGTCGTGGCCAAACAGTGCAGTATACAGAAATCGTATTACATAAGTTGTACACCTGAAACGCATATAATAAATATTATTATTAAACAATGTCATCCAATAAATTTAATTTTAAAAAATCCCATTGTTGCAACTACCAATGTGATGACTGATAAGCGATGACTATCAATGAATGCTACACCTACAGGAGGAAAGAATATTCAAAATATCTCAACATGTCACTCCACAGATTACTCATTAATGACAAAGGGCACCAGCACCTTCACTGTAGAATGTGGCATCAGCCTTCTGTTGTGAAGCAATGGAAGGACACACGTCACCTGTGCAACACTGTGCCAATGTTAAATATTTAACAAAATCACTGTAGGACAGCTGTAGAATATTCTACAAAACAACTGTCCTGAACTCTTCAAAAATGACAATGTCATAAAAGAAAACAAAACAATTCTGGGGAGGGTAACTGTTCTAGATAAAGAGAAACTAAAGAGACATAACAATGAATGCAATGTGAGATTTTTGTTATATTCTGAATTTAAAAATATTAAAAAATGAAACAGCCAAACACTGGAACAATTTGGAGAAACTTTACCATAAACTAGACATCTGTTAATACTGTTAGCAACATTAAATTTCTTGGGTGTAATGATAGTATCCTGGTAATGTAGGAAAATGTCTTTGTGCTTACTTTCAAATGGTTTAGGATTAAGTAGAGAAAAAGCAAATGCCACAAAATATTTACAATTAGCCATTTATTCATTTATGTGTAGGAGATACAGAGGATCATCATACTATTCTTTTTATTTCTTTGTAGGTTTCAAAATATTCAAAATGAAAAAGAAAAAATATTCTATGAATTGGACTAAATAGCAGTTTAGTGATCGCTTATAAGACAATTAGACTGGAACTAAGGTCTAAAGAAACTACCCAGAATGCAGCAAAGTGAAAAGATAAGAAATATGAAAAAGAGGTTGAAAGACAAAGAAGACAAAATGAGAAGCTCTAGCCCAGGGCTTCCCAATCTCGCCACCACTGACATTCTGAGCCGGCAATTCTGTATGGTACGGACTACCCTGTGCACGCTGCAGGATGTTCAGCAGCACCCACGGTCTCCATCCACGAGATGCCTGTAGCACTGCCCACGTGACCAAGCTGTGACAACCGAAACAGGCAGGCAGGTTTAAAGGGGGAGAGGGCGGTGGCAAAACAACCCCAGGCTGAAAACCTTTGCAGTAAAACTGAACATCGAACTGAATTTCTAGGAGGAGAAAATTAGGAGAATAGGGAAAGGCAATTTCTGAAGAGATAAAGGCTGACAATTTCCCAAGATTCATTAGACACATAACAGTCAGATTCAAAAAGCACAATTAATATTAAGTCCAATAAATAAAAATAAATTCACTATTCAACATGCCATAGTCAAACACCGAAACCAAAAATATATTAAAAACATCCAAGAAAAGTCAAAAGCCCTCAAAGTTAAGCTGCTCGAAAGCAAAAACAGAAGACAACAGGTAGCAGATAACACTGAGAGAAAAAGTACTGAGAAAAAATACCTGTCAACTACTCCATACTTCCAACATTAACTACCTTTCAAAACAAGGGCAGCATAACAAATACAAACCTTACTTTGCCACTAATAAACTTTTAGAAGAAACTTCTAAATGATATACTTTAGGAAGAAGAAACATGGAGTATTAGGGTCTAAGATGTAAGAATGAATAGTAAACAAATAAATGGTAAATTAATTAGACAAGCTAATACTGCTTGCAGAGGTAATGAAAGCTCATATATATGGCATGTTAAAGTCTAAAAAAACTTTTTCACAAACACAGCACTTCTTCCTCTACTATAAGACACCAATATAAGACATCATCAGTTCAATTTGATTTCAAATAATAATTAAAGTCATTACCTTACAACTGACCAATTCAGTAACTGCCTGAAACAGGGCAGGTGCTACTACTTTAGAAAGACTAAAAGACCTTCCTCAGGTCTCCAGGAGAGTCAGCAACAGTGCTGGAATTTAAAGCCTATTTCTTTATACCAAGTCTGTTTGGAAACAATCCAACCATTGTTAATATAATGAGAAAGGTTTGAGTGACATCGATGTAACCTGACAGCCAAGGAGAGTGGACTGGAATGAGCATGTATGAACAATGAAGACTTCACTGTACTAGTCAGTGGGGGCGGTAGACGCCACTGAGTGAGCATGTGTACTGTGTGGCTGTTGCAGTCAAAATGACTGAGCGAGTAGAACAAGAATCTGCATCAAATTTTGCGTTAAGCTTGAATATTCCTCCATGGAAGCTATTCGGATGATTCAGAAGGCCCCAGCGACAGGCAACTAATGATTGGAAGCTTCATCACGACAATGTGCCCACTCATGCATCATGTCTGAAGGAGAGTTTTTTAGTGAGATATCAAATCACCCAGGTGACTCAGCCCACTTACAGCCCAGATATGGTGTCCTGGGACTTCTGGCTTTTCCCAAAACTAAAATCACCTTTGAAAGGGAAGAGATTTCAGACCATCAATGAGATTCAGGAAAATATGACGGAGCAGCTGATGGTGATTGGGAGAATTGTGTAAGGTCCCCAGGTGCCTATTTTGAAGGGGTCTGAAGCGTCATTGTCGTGCGTATGTTTCTTCTATCTTGTATCTTCAATAAATGTCTCTTTAGTTTTTCATATTACACGGCTAGATACCTTCTGATCAAACCTCGTGAACACAATCCTAAGCTACAACTCTCTCCTGCACCAAGTGGCCTTTCTGAAAAAGAAGCAGGGCTCAGACTGGGGACTCAGGGCATCTCAAGTATCTAGCCAGTTGCCTAATGAATCCCAACAAGTCACACCGCCTCCTCCACCTGCAAGGCCCCTTTATTCCCTGCAAAGCCACCTCTTCTCCCTACCCTGCAGGACAAATGTTAAGAATCAACCTGCCCAGCTTTGCCAGCCCTTAGTGTGCCTCCTGCTCTGTTTCCAACTGCATTTAAGATCCGTGTCCAGCTAAAGCATTTTTGTGCTGTCAAAGTTTCCTCTCTCTGCCCTGAAAGCCCCTTGAAGATGAGAATCATGTCTGCAATTCCTCCCTTCTTCCTTTTTCCCTTCATCTCTCACACAGCCAGAATAGTGCTAGATAAAGTTAGCATTCAGAAAAATGCTTGCCGATTGGTTTTCTTCCCCCTCAAGTAAGATGTCACTCTGAAGATTTTATGCAGCCCTAGACAAACAGAAATGTATTTCCAGAGCAAAGCAGACTTGAAAAAGATACAAGACAAATTCTAGAGACAATGAGATCACTCCGAGGACTTCATTCTCTTTTCTCTGGAGGTCGTCCAGGGTAATCGGGATTTTAGAAGCATGGATTTTAGATACTCAGTTGTATCACTGCACATTAGTTTTAAAAATACACATATAACCAATTTAGATAAACAAAGACAAGTTAAGACACAAATTTAATGTGGCTTAGACATTAAGATCATTCTTTTGGGTAGATTAAAAAAATAAGAGAAAATGAGTACCTTGCCAGTGCCAGGAGGCCCTGCCAACAAGACAGCTCTTCCAGCCATTTTCTTGCTTTTGATTAATTCTACTATCACACCACATGCCTAGACACCACAATGGAAAGAATAAATCAGTATTAAAATGCTTCATGGGGGAAAACATCCAGTCTCTGGTCCAAACAATTCACATCCTGATTCAACTGACGTTGCACTGCCAACACACTGCACACACTGTTCTAGGCACTGGAGGCAGTGGAGGGCAAGCCAGAAAAGCCTTGTGTTCATGGGGCTCTTATCCCTGTGGAGGAAGGAGACAATCACAAAGATATTGTACAAGATCACCACCATGAAGAAAACAGGGTAATGACATAGCGAGTGCCTGGGGCGGAGGTTACTCTAGAAAGAGTGATCTGGGAAGACCTCTCTGATGCCAATGTATTTGATATGCAAAGCTCTGAGCAAGGCAGAGTTAGTGCTGCATTCAAAGGAAACAGCAAATTCAAAATACAGAAATGAGCTTGGCATGTGCAAGGGACAGAAAGGCTACATACAGTGACCAAGGTATAGTGACCAAGGAGAATGGAAAGATGATGTTGAAGAGGTGGGTAGAGTACAGAACTCAGAACAGAATGTTAAGAGTCCACATTAAAGTTTGGATTTTATTCTACATGTAATGGGAAGCTAATGAAAAGGTATCAGGCTATGTGTCATGTTATGATGATTTGTTTTTAAAAGATCCTGCCCTGGCTGGTGTGGCTGATGGACTGAATGCCAGCCTGAGAACCAAAAGGTCATAGGTTCAGTTCCCTGACTGGCACATGCCTGGGTTGCAGGCCAGATTCCCAGTTGGGGGTGTGAGAGAGGCAACCCATTGTTTCTCTCTCACATCGATGTTTCTCTCCCTCTCTTTCTCCCTCCCTTCCCCTCTCTCTAAAAATAAAGAAATAAAATCTTTTTAAAAAGATCTTGATGGCTACTGTGTGGAGACAGCAGAAGTACAAATGAGGGCAGTGACTTTTAGCTTGGGGACAGATAGAACTCCAGGAGCCCACACACTTCCTGAAAATGGAAATGAAATTGGAAGCAAAATTATGCATATGTGTTTATATGTGCATTTTTTGATTCACAACTTTCATCAGATTCCCAAATTAACTCATTAAGGTTTAAGAATCAAAGACATACACTACTAGTTGACCATCAATTAAGTGTCCCAGAATGCTGCACATGTGGTTTAAACCTGTGGCACAAGATTCACTGAATGCCTTTCAAATATTCAAGACCAATTTCTTCCCTTAGCTCTTCTCTCTGGGCAGTTACGACACTGTACCCTATTGGCAGGGTGTTGTGAACACACCTTATCTCCTCTACCACTTTTCTTCATGGACTATGGAGAGTACCTTGGTATCACACATAAGAGCCCCTCAAAAACTGTGGGATCAAGGAATGCATGCAGAGGTGCTCTACTCCATTTCTGGCTCAGCTGGAAAAGCACAGTGCCCTTAATAGAGCCTAGAAGCTATTCTTCAGAAGCTGCATGTCTAAAAAGATAACAGAGCTACTATGGTCTTTCCATTGAACCCTGTGATATCATAATCCTCAGCACTGAAAGTCTCTGGGAAACTCAAAAGAGATTTGAGAAGAGTAGAAGAGATATTCTAAACCTTGGATATGTGCTCTTATTCACACACTAGGACCTCTTCCACTTAATCTTCCTCAGTTTAAGCTCCAACTTCTCTCCCGTGAGGTATGCTCAGTGAATACTAAAATGTAGAAAGTAAAAACTGGAAAGGTCTTTAAAAGATTACCTAGTCCAACTCATTTTTCAGATGAGGATATTAAACACCAGCAAGACAGCTAATGTGACCAGTCACATATTACATGTGATCAGATCATACAAGGATCTGATAGCTGAGCTGGGATGCCTATTAATTCAGTAAATACTGAGCCCCTATAATGAGTCATGTTCTGGGTGTTTAATAATATTATCTCATCTCTATCCTCAGGAAGCTCATAGTTGTACAGAGGCATACAGCATCAGAGTTCAGAGCATGGATTCTAGATTCAATAGACTTGGGTTTAAATCTTGACTCCACCATTACCAGCTGAGTGACCTTGGACCTACCTAACTTCTGCGAGCTACAATTTCGTTATTGGACAACAGAATTCATAATAGTGGCACACATGTTAAAAGGTTTAAGGGTAAAATATACTACTGTCTGCAACTTACTTCAAAATGTGAAAATGGATTTGGTGGATTGATAATTGAACAGACAGATATATGATAGAGCAACAGAGTAATATGTTAATTGTAGAATGTGGGCACACAAGTTTTCACTACACAAGTCTTGCAACTTGTTTGTATGCCTGAAAGGTGTCACAGTAAAATGGGATAGAGACACCTGTTAGAGCGCAGGTGAGAACAAGACATACAAGAGAAAATAAAGCTGTTTAGCACAGTGCTTGGCACATAACAAGCACTCCACCAATGTTAGCTATTTGCAGTAACAGGTCCTTAGTAAGCAGAAGCTGTATAAAGAGAAATGTGAAAGCCACCATGACTAGATCAATATTGCTCTTCTGAAAAGATGATGGTCAAAATGGAAGCCAGAGGCTTTTCTTTGGCCCTTTCTATTAGCACAATTAGGCTAAGAGGAAATAGCTTTAACCTCACACTAAGGTTTCTGTAGTTGCTAAAGCACAACAAGGTCTCCCTAGCTGGTGTGGCTCCGTGGATTGAGAACCAGCCTGCAAACCAAAAAGTTGCAGGTTCGATTCCCAGTCAGGGTACATGCCTTAGCTGCAGGCCAGGTCCCCAGCTGGGGGTCCTGGAGAAGAAACCATGGCAAAACCAAGGGGCATGAATCTGACCTTAGAGCACAGCAAACATCACAGAGAGCACTAAATTGGGAGTCAGAATTGCGCGTGCGTACAAATCCCAGCATCACCATTACTAAACAGAGTGGCAACTGGGTAGGTGAAGTGACATCTCCCACCTTCAATTTTTTAATCTGCAAGAAATAATAATACCACAAAGAGCTCGAACAGTTTTGTAATTATAATGTAGATGAAAAAACTTGGCATCATTGCCACTTAATATAAGTGGATGGAATTGGACTCGTCAAAAGAATGCTGAGAATATGGATAGACTGCTCCAGCCTGTAGCTCTCACTTCCTCCTTCAGTTCCCAGGCTCTGTGAATCAGAGTGAACTTTTTAAGGTTGATCACTCCCATACTTTAAAACTCCCAGTCTCCCACACCACTGACAAAAATCCATATTCCTTTTCTTAGCCAGTAATGCCCCGCAGGAAGCGGCCCCCAGCAAACATAATTATTGTACTTACTGGTTTAAACATTTACCGTCTGTTTCTCACCATACCAAAATATAAGCTCCATCAGGAGCAGGGACCTTATTTATCTTGCTCTCTGCTGGAACCCAGCATCGCGAACCGAGCACCGGACAGAATTGGACGGGGGCACTCGCTCAAGATATACTGTCAATGCGATGAAGCAGTCAGCGACTCGCGTGCCACCGCCACCTGCTCTCCCGTAAGGGCCCTATTCCCAGGCCCAGTGAAGCGCCTCCTCGCCTCACAGTCAATTTTCACGGACCTGAAGAAACTTAAGCGGGACACCCTAGCGCATACCCGTCTCTGAACTGCCACCTTAGCGGTTCTCTGCAGCAGCAGCAGCCCTGCTCAACGGCCCCATCCCCAGGCCCACCAGCCAGCCAGCCCCACCTCTCGCGCGTTCTCCTGGCCCACGAGCCCAGAGGCCGCCTGCTTGGCCAAGCCGCTCTCGTCCAGCCCAAGCCCCTTCACGTGGCTGTGGGAGGCGATGCGCTGAGTCTTCGTGGTGCTCTTCACCTCCTCAATCTTCATCTTCCAGACTTCAGGAACCACAACTACAGAGGAAATCCAAGAGCGCTACCCCACGACCAGGGCCGCTGTTACCACGCGGCCTTCACGGGGGCAGTTTATCAGGGACCGCCCCGGTCCCTCTATTGGCGGAGGAAGAAACACCTCGCTGTCTATTGGCTGAAGGCTGCGCCCATCCCGGGGTGTGGGAGCTCCGCCCACCCACTTCCGGTGAGTGAAGCGTAATATCCCTCACCCCGCCCTGCCCGGTTCTGGGATCCGGAGTTGGCGTTTGTGACCCAGCGCTGGCGGGGTTGGTAACCTAGGAGCGGGCCTGGTAACCCAAGAGTGGCTGGCCAGGCCCAGGTTTAATCTAGGGCTGGGTTGGTGCCCGGAGGTGGGGGCGCGGTGGGGGGGAGGTTTATTTTTCAAATATACTTTATAGATTATGCTATTACAGTTGTCCAGTTTTTTTTCCTCCCCTTTATTCCCCTCTGTCCTGTTCCCCCCTTCCACCATCATTCCCCCACCTTAGCTCATGTCCATGGGTCGAACATGTAAGTTCTTTGGCTTCTCCATTTCTCATACTATGCTAAACCTCCCCCTATTTTTGTACCTATCATTTATGTTTTTTATTGCCTGTACCTTTCCCCCCATTCTTCCCTGCCATTCCCTGCTGATAACCCCCCTCCATGTGCTCTCCCATATCTGTGAATCTGTTCCTGTTCTAGTTGTTTGCTTAATTTGTTTTTGTTTTTTGGGGTTCAGTTGTTGACAGTTGAGTTTGTTGTCATTTTACTATTCATAGTTTTTGATCTTATTCTTAGGTTTAATATTTAACATTTAACCTTGAACATTTCATATAATAAGGGCTTGATGATGATGAACTCCTTTATTTGACCTTATCTGGGAAGCGCTTATCTGCCCTACCTCTAAATGATAGCTTTCCTGGATAGAGTAATCTTGGAGGTGGGTCCTTGCCTTCCATGACTTCCAATACTTCTTTCCAGCTCCTCCTTGCCTACAAGGTTTCTTTAAAGAAATCAGCTGATAGCCTTTTGGGAACTCCTTTGTGGGTAACTGTCTCCTTTTCTCTTACTGCTTTTAAGATTCTCTCCTTATCTTTAATCTTGGGTAACATAATTGTGATGTGCCTTGGTGTGTCCTTCCGTGGGTCCAAATTTTTTGGGACTCTCTGAGCCTCCAGGACTTCCTGGAGGTTTATTTCCTTTGTCAGATTAGGGAAGTTCTCCTTCATTATTTGTTCAAGTAAGTTTTCAATTTCGTGCTCTTCTTCTTCACCTTCTGGCACCCCTGTGATTCAGATGTTGGAATGTTTACAGTTGTCTTGGAGGTTCCTGAGCCTCTTCTCATATTTTTGAATTCTTGTTTCTTCATTCTGTTCTGATTGAATGTTTATTTCTTCCTTCTGCTCCAAATCTTTAATTTGAGTCCTGGTTTCCTTCCCTTCACTGTTGGTTCCCTGTATATTTTCCTTTGTTTCACTTTTCATAGCCTTCACTTTTGCCTCTATTTTGCGACCATACTCTGTGAGCATCCTGATTACCAGTGTTTTGAACTCTGCATCTGATAGGTTGGGGTTGTCTCTTCATTGCTTAGTTGTATTTTTTCTGGAGCTCTGCTTTGTTCTTTCATTTGGGCCATGTTTTTTGTCTCGGCACACTGTTATGTTCTAAGGGGCAAAGATTTAGGTATTCTCTGGGGCGGGCAACCCACTTGGCTGCACTGTGGCACTGCATGTGGAAGAGGGGTCCGAGAGGGAACAGTGCTGCTTGCTCAGCTCTCCAGCAGCTTTCAGTCACTTCCTCTGTTACCCACAAGCAAATTGGGCCCTTCTGGTGCTGATTCCCAGGTGGGTGGATTTGTGTACCTTCTAGGACCCTGTGAATCTCTCCAACAAAGGCTGTGAGGCTGGGAGTTTCTCCTGCCACTTCAATCCTCCACAGGTTTTTTCAATCAGAGGTTTTGCGGCTTTATTTCCCTGCACTGGACCCCTGGGTTGCGTGGTTTGTCTCGCTCCCCAGTTGTTCCTCCCAGTGTATCCTCACGCAAACGTGGGACTGCCCAGTCCCAGTCGCTGCCACACCCAGTCTGCTAGCTGCCACCTTGCCCACCACAGTCCTCCAGCCACTGCCTTACCACGAGTCCTCTCTTCCCCAGCTGCCCGTCTCCGCCTCTCCTACCGGTCTGGATCAATGTTTCTTCTTTAACTCCTTGGTTGTCACACCAAGTTTGATTTTCAGGCAGTTCTGGTTATTTTTTTGTTTTTAAATTTGTTGTCCTTCTTTTGGTTGTGCAAGGAGGCAAAGTGTATCTACCTGCGCCTTTATCTTGGCCAAAAGTCCCCAGGTCTGGGTTTTCTTGTGGCATCCTATACACCTTGCACTGGAGCGTCTTATCCTTCAGCAAAGTTCAAATTATCACCTCCATTTTGGAGATGGAAAGACAGAGCTTAAGCCTTGGCTTTTGCTTACTCGCTTTTCTGACTCCTAAGCCTTATGTCTCCCTGGGGAGGCCCAGCTCACCAGCTATTCGCTGCTGTAGGGAACTGCCTTCCTCTGGTTCTCGCCTCCACCTGCTCCTTTATTTAAATTAAGTTGACTGTAAATAACACTTTTTGTTTCCAAAACTACAACCCTGTAAGGTAGTATAATTCCTAGTACAAATAAATACACAGGCTAAAAGAGGTTCAGTAACCTACCCAAAAATGCACAGCAAATAATCAGCAGAATTAGAACACCAGCTGAGGACTTAATGGCTTCACAGCCTGTATGATTCTCACCCAGTCTCATGACCTCAGATGAGACAATTAGCCAGCAAACATGTTGTGTCAGGTTTCATAATGATATTAACATTTCGTGTTCCACAGTGTACTCTTCCTACCCGTCCAGTCATTCAGCAAATATTTGTTAGCACCTGCTATGAGCCAGATACTACAATGCACTAGGAATACAGAGATAAAATACAAACTCTCCAGCCTTGAGAGCTTAGTCCTTAATTGGGAAATTTGCGACATGAAATGTGCAGGAACAGGTATACCCGCTTGGTGTGCAAGCCCAGAGCGAAGCCACCTGGAGTAGCCTAGAATGCCAGGGAAGGCATCATGAGGTAAAAATACCTGGGCCAAATCTTGACAAATGGGTAAGACTTCCTCAGAAGCACATGGTATGTCACCATTTTACAGATGAGCAAACTGAGGTGCAGAGAAAGGGAAGGACTTGCCCAGAGTTTAGGACAGCTTGCATTAGGGTTGAAACAGTTCTTCCTGACTTCAATTCTAGCTGCAATAGTTCCTGACTCACATCTTGTACTTGTCCATTATAACTTTTAAATCTAAGTTTCTAATTATTTGCAAGATTGTTGCATCAATATTTGTCACTCCCACTAAACTACAGGCATTATGAGAGTGTAGATCACATTTGTGTTTTCATAATTTTATAAACACTTTTAAATTTTTATTTATTGATTTTAGAGAGGGAAACATTGATTTTTGTTGTCCCATTTATGCATTCATTGGTTGATTCTTGTATGTGTCCTGACCTGGGATTAAACCCACAACCTTGGTATATCAGGACAATGCTCTGACCAACTGAGCTACCCTGCTAGGCTTGTTCATCATTTTAACCCCAGTGCCTGGCACACAGCCTGGCTCACAAGGCTTCTTATGAATTCAAATAATTTTCTAGAACCCCACATACACATTTGAAATCATGCAGTTTTGCTTCATGTATTTTACACATTGGGTTTTTGTGATTTGGTAATGGTTTCTGTCTGTGAATGGAAACTTTTGGCATTTTTAGAGTCTGAAAAAGTAGAAGCAAGGCCTTGGAAAGCTGTGGTTGTTACTTGTGGCCTATTATCCATCAACCCTGTGGTTATCACCTCTGAATCACCCCAGAGGATTACTTAACATCTCATTGACTTATTCCTGGTCATACCCATAGGTGAGGAGCAATTCCTTTGACCTTGTGGATGAGGGACCCTTTCTCACAACTAACAGTCAAAGTGAGACACTCTGTGGAACTAACTTCTTTGTGTATTGTTCAATTTGGAGAGAAAACCACTGTTAACATTCCTTATTTTAAGCCCCAAACATTGGAATAAAGTAGAGGGAGATTTCCTTCCATCCAAATATGGAGGTGGGAAGATAAAGACTTTGGAACTTGGAGCAATCCCTTGGAGGACTTGGTCCAGTGTTTTTCAAACCACATTTCCTGGAGTTGTAGGATTCATTTGTTGCTAGTATGAGTGGGGAAGGGGAAGTCTGAGAGTATAGGATACCAGTTCCATGTCCCTACATCCCCTTCCACCAAAGCTGTTCTTTTTTTTTTTTTTAATCCTCACAGGGAAAATTTTTTTTTTTATTGTTTTTAGAGGGAGAGGAAGGGAGAGAGGGAAACATTGATGTGAGAGAGAAGCATCACCCGGACCAGGTATAGAACCTGTAAATGTAGGTATGTGCCCTGACTAGGCACTGAACCCACAACCTTTGTAGGATGATGTTCAAATCAACTGATCCACATCAGCCAGAGTAAAACTGTCCCATCATTTTACAGCTAAAGAACAATTCAAAAATCAGTAATCTGGTTTAGCATTCCCATTTTACAGGTAAGGAAACTGGGGCCCTAAAAGAGGATAGAATTTGTCCAATGTGACAAATTGATCAATTGAGTGACAGAGTCCCAGATCCCAGATCTGGTGCGCAAAGAAGCTGGACCTGGTTACAGAACTAGACAGTACTTTTTTTTTTTTTAACATTTTTTTCTTTTTTATTTATTTATTTATTTTCAGAGAGAGGAGAAGGGAGGAAGAAAGAGCAATGTATGGTTGCCTCTCACATGGCCCTCACTGGGGATCTGGCCCGCAACCCAGGCATGTGCCCCAACTGGGAATCGAACCGGGACCCTCTGGTTCCCAGCCCGAGCTCAATCCACTGAGCTACACCAGCTGGGGCTAGACAGTACTTTTTATTTAGACAGAAGTCTATATGGTTGGCCAGTGTCTGAAATACACAAGGTGAATAAAAGGCAGGTGAGGCCCACAGTAGCAGATGTGTTATTTTCCTACCCAGAATCCAACCAACTTCCTCTGGCTCTCATCACTCTAATTTTCTTTAGAGAACCACCGTTTCCCCACTTTGAGTCCAAGTGGTTTGAGTGGGTTGACCCCACCCCCAGCATTGTTTCAGGGATTGACACGGAAGCTGGCCTAGCCTATGAAAGTGTCCCATCCTCCTGGACATGGAGGTTGGTGGGAATGTGAGTGGGCAGTCCAAGGACAGTCCTGGTGCTTTTATATTTTATATATTGGGTCATAGGTTTCCAGGTCATCTTTGCCTACTTCATGGGAAGACTCTGCCTGAGAATGAAGCCAATACAGAGGAAAGCTGACAGAAATTCCTGATAAAATCTTTTACATTTCCTGATCCAGCCTTGCCCTACTAGCAATGTAATATAGCACTGATATTGGGACTTAAAATGGTTTGATTTAGGTTTTTATCTATGGGTTATGAAAATCGTATCAATACAACGATACAAATGCAAGTAATTGCGTGGACTGCTACATTTCAGAACTGTGCTGTGTGAAAACCCCAGGACTGCAAACTCTTTCATTCTCTCACTCCCATGACCCTGGCTCTTTCACCTCCAATCCATCCCCTCCTCTTTTCTCTAGTGCAAGCAAGCTCATTGCAGCCACTCGATTTCCAACCCTTTGCTCCCTCCTGGACTTGACTTCTTTCACACCTGACCTTCGAACCCACAAGCCCAGGTCAAGCCTACCTCTGCCTTCTCCACTGCCTCATGAAGACTACTATATATGTCAGCAGATAATTATTCAGTGGCTCCATGGAACCGTTTTACGGTTATGGTCTCCAGCTTCAGCTGAGCACTCAGAGCTGCCCAACTATTATTATATTAGTTAGGATATTAACTTGGCTGCAGCAACAGAGAGATACAAAGTAATAGTCAACAAGCAGGATAGAAATTACTTTTTTTCACATAAAGTCCAAGCAGGTATTCCACCTGGTGAGCTCGATAATTATTAAAGACCTCTCTCCCTCTGCCTTGTTACCATGCCAATCTCACACACACCTTCTATCCCATGGTCCAAGATCGTTGCTCAAGCTCCCCTACAAGGTATGTTTGAAGCAGCAAGGAGGGAGGGAGGGTATGCTCCTTTCCTTGAACCTTGGCCTCAAGTTGCACCATCATTTCTATTCATATCCCAATGGTCAGACTTGATCAAATAGCTACAAATAGCTGCAAGGGACGCTGGGAAATGTAGTCTTGAGCTGGAAAGATATGTGCCTCACTAAAAACTGTATTCCTGTGTGAAAAAGGGGAGCAGATACATTGGGAAACAACTCTTACTCCTCGTCCTGAGTTTCTGTCTGCCAACCACTGCTCGCTTATCCTTGTATCATGACTCAAAAACAGACGTGAACTTCCTCCTAGTTAAAATAACCCTACTAACTGGGTTTCAGATAACAATCTGGGGTCCATTCCATCTCTCAGGGGCCTCACTCTACCCATCATCCTACTTTCCCTGAATTTCCATCTATTCTCCTTGATCATTTAACATATTTCCATCTATTCTCCCTGATAATTCCCCACATAATATAAACATATTCAATCTTTTTCATGTGAAAACATATTATATTCAATGATGAAAGACTGAAATTTTTCCCCTAAGATCAGGAACAAGATAAGGATGCCTGTTTTTGGCACTTCTATTCAACATAGTACTGGAAGTCCTAGCCAGAGCAATTAGGCAAGAAAAATAAATAAAAGACACCCAAAATGGAAAGAAGAAAAACTAGCTCCGTTCTTAGATAACATACTTCAATATATAGAAAACCCTAAAGAATACACACATACACACAAACTGTTAGGGCCAAGTTGCTGAATACAAAATCAACACAAAAACCAGGGTATAAATAAACATAATCCTTCCCATTTTAAAATACACACTGCTGGTTTTGGCAGAAATGGACAAACCCATCTTAAAATTCATATGAAATTTCAAGAGACACCAAAAAGCCAAACAATCTTGTAAAAGAAAAACAAAGTTGGCACCCTCCTACTTTCTGATTTCAAAACTTACTATAAATCTACAGTAATCAAAACAGTGTAGTACTAGCATAAGGAGAGAGATACAGACCAAGGGAATGGAATAGACAGCCCAGAAATTAACGCTTACATACTTTCAAGGGTGCCAAGACCATACAGGGGGGAAGGACAGTCTCTTCAACAAATAGTCTGGGAAAACTGGATATTCTTATGCAAAAGGAAGAAGTTAGACCTTTATTTTGTACAATATACAAAAATTAAATGGATCAAAAACCTGCTTTTAAGCCCTTAATCTATAAAACCCTTAAGAAAAACATAGGGGTAAATCATTATAACCTTGGATTTGGCAATGGTTTCTTAAATATGGCACTGGCAAAAAGAAAAAAATAGATAAATTGGACTTCATCAAAATTTAAAACTTTTGTGCATCAAAGGACACTATCAAGAGATTGTAAGGACAATCCACAGAATGAGAGAAAATATTTGCAAATTATATATCTGATGAGGCCTTAATATATAGAATATATAAAGAACTACATTTAAACAAAAAAGAACAACCCACTTAAAAAATGAGCACAGGACTTGTTAGACATTTCTCCAAAGAAGATATGCAAATGGCCAAGAAGTACATGAAAAGATGCTCAACATCATTGGCCTTAGACAAACGCAAATCAAAATCACAATGAGAGCTCTGACCAGTGTAGCTCAGTTTGTGGGCCTCTTCCTGAAAACGGAAGAGCCACAGGTGTAATTCCTGGCCAGGGCACATGTCTCTGTTGCAGGTTTGGTTCCCCACTGGGGTGTGTATGAAAGGTGGCCAATCGATGTTTCTCATGTCAACGTTTATCTCCTCTTTCTCCCTCCCTTTCCCTCTCCCTGAAATCAGTGGGCATGTCCCTAGGTGAGGATAAAGAAGAATAACATATACTTCACACTTATTGATATGGTTATATTAAAAAAAAGAAAAGCTGGGTAGGATGTGGGGATATTGGACCCTTGTGTATTGCTGGCAGGAATGTACAAGAGTGCAGCTACTGTGGAAAATAGTTTCTTGGATCCTCAGTAAGTTAAATACAGATTTACCATATATCCCAGCAATGTCACTCCTAGATATACTCCAAAGAACTAAAAACAGGGACTCATATTTGTATACCAATGTTCCTAGCAGCATTATTAGCAGTAGCTGTGATATTATAATTTATAATAAGAAATATATATTTGTTTTTTGTCCCTGTTTCTGGCTCCTAAAACCCTTGGAATTTTCTAAGTGATTAGATCTGTAAAGGTATCTCTTGTTATATTAATGAGATCACTTTTGGACTGACACATAAGGATGGGAGCTATTTGCCCAGAGAAACAACCATGTAATTAAAGGGTTAGAACTTTCAGTCCCCATCCCCACCTGGGACTTCCAGGGAAGGGAGAGAGGCTGGAGGTTGGGTTAATTAATCACCAGTGGCCAATCATTTAATCAATCAAGCCTGTGTAATGAAGCCTTCATAAATACCCAAAAGGATGATGTTCAGAGAGCTTTACAGGTTGGTAACACATGGAGAGCTGGGGAGAGTGGCATGCTCAGAAACATCAAAGCTCCAAGCTCTTTCCTCTTAGGTTGCTCCATGTATATCTTCATCTGGATGTTGGTTCATATCTTTTAATATCCTTTGTAATGTTAAACAAAATTCAAGTAAATGTTAAAGATCTTACTGGCTTTACTCAATGATTCATGAATTGAGCAGCATCCAGTTAGCAGATAGAAAGGAGCTGTATAAAATAAAAGACTCTTATACAAAGAAGGAAGAAGGAACCAGGAAGTTGCACTGAGCAAAAAAAGCAAATTGGTTTTTGCAAGGTCACTTTCCTTTAGGGGATTGCAAGGGGTCTATCAAGCAGATTACCTAACTAGTCCTGATCAGTCAGTTCCCAATTGTTTAAGGTTCCGTTTTTGGAAGAGTCAAAAACTGTAATTAAGTTAAGTCTTGCCCTGACTGGTGTGGCTCAGTTGGTCGGGGTTGTCCCCCAAAGTGAAAGGTCCCCAGTTCAGTGCCCCATCAGGGCACATGCCTAGGGCCAAGGTCCTAGGTCGGGGTGTTTTAGGGAGGTAACTGAACGATGTTTCTCATGTGGATGTTTCTTTCCCTCTCTTTCTTCCCTCCTTCCCCTCTCTCTAAAATAAGTTAATTAATTTAAAAATGTTTTAAAGTAAATTCTCTGGTGACTTGGGGCTTAGCATAAGCAACTCAATTTTGGAAGTGTTGTCTCGTTTTTCATAACCCTCCTCGCCTGCCTTTTAATCAGACTCTCAACCTGAGAAGTGTGATCAGATTTAAGGTACGAGCTTTACTCCCAGCTACCGCTTTGAAGTTCTGACAGTTTTTTTTCTGAATCCCCATGTGGTATTCACAGGTCAGGGTAACATTTTGCTGAATCTCTGGTATTCACAAGTCAGAACATTGGGATCACATTTTTTGAGTTGGTCATTGTCTTTGTTCCTTTCCTGATGTTCTAGCCTTAGGAAGACCATTTGCTTGGTGGTTACTGGCTGCAAGCATGTATTTAAAACTTTTGAGAGAATACAGCACACCAGGGAGACTACTGTGATTATTATTATTTTTTTAAGATTTTATTTATTTATTTTTAGACAGAAGGGAAGGGAGGGAGAAGGAGAGGGACAGAAACATCAATGTATGGTTGCCTCTCATGTGGCCCTCACTGGGGACCTGGCCTGCAAACCAGGCATGTGCCCTGACTGGGAATCGAACCGGCGACCCTTTGGTTCGTAGTCTGCGCTCAATCCATTGAGCTACACCAGCCAGGGCCTACTGTGATTATTATAAACAGGATAATCCCCAATGTCTGGAGTACACTTCAGAACTATGGTCCCCAAGATGCAAACAAATCAGAATCAAATAAGCCAAAGAAAGACTTCTATTAAAGGAGTCACTTTTTAAAGCTAACTGGCTTATGCAGTGACCTTCTGTTCCCACATCCTCGCCAGCTCTGGTTGTCCACCTCTCTGATTATTGCCAACCAAACTGGCATGTTTGTTATATCAACCCTAGACTGATTTCTGAGGACTGAGATGGTTTTGCTGGCACCTTAGAGTTGGCACAAAGATAAAAAATTGAATAACATTGATCCACATAGAACATTATTGCCTTTTTACTTCTCTTTCAGAAATTATTAGGGTGCGGAGTATGACTTTAACCCCTTTCTAACACTTGCTAATCATTTTTATTAAAGACTGAAACTGAGGTTATTGTGGTTTCTGGCTACTTATGGCAAGTGATAATGTTTTTCTACATATTAAGTAAATACTTTTCTTTGAGTCAAAAAGCAGGTCAATTTAAAGAAAAATAGTAAGTCATAGGTGATACCTGGATAGTACATAAATTGTAAAGATAGTTCATTGGGATTGAGGAAACCTAACATAAAACAAGGATCAGCTGGCAGGGAATGAATGGGCCCTGTGCTTCAGGCAGCATGGAAGTCTCCTATTTCTGCACAGATGACATGGATTCAAATCTGACCTTTTCTGAGCAATTCTCTGTAGGTCCACATCCTTCTGCTATGAAACAGCAGTAATAACAACCAATTATAGGATTATTAAGAGAATTAAGTGAGACCCTTTACAAGGGGCTATAGCACTGGGAAGGCCACAGAAAATGGTATTAGAGCTTTGGGATATAAAGACATGAACTTCCTTCCTTAATATTTGCCTTCTGTGTTTTAGGGGTTAATTTTGTCATGCTTTTAAACAGAAACAGGGTACTCCCAGGAACTCCAGAAGAAAGCTCTAGAGGAGAATCCACTGTCTATCCTTTTTTAGGTTCAACAGGTTGTCCACATTCCTGGGTTCGTGACCTTTCATCTTCAAAGAGAGTAATGGGTGGTAGAGTCTTTCTCTTTGGTTCTGACCCTCCTGCCTCCCTCTAATAAGGACGCTTGTGATTATATCTGGCCTACAGGATTGTCCAGGATAATCTCCCTATCTTAAGATCCTTCACTAAATCACACCTGCAAAATCCCTTTTACCATTGTAGGGTAACAGACTCACAGGTTCCAAGATGTGGACATCTTTGAAGGGCCATTATTCTGACATGGCCAGGCTCCCTTTCTGGGGTCCCATCACATCCCAAACTGATTTACCAGGTTCAATATCAGAGGGCACATTTTTGTATTGTTTGTCCTGGAAAAAATTCCAGGGTTTTCTCTGATTGTTCTAACTTGGGTCACACGCTCACTAACAAATTTCAAAGGCTGGTGGAATGGATCTGAGTTTCAGGTTCACCCCTGGAGCTAGAGTGGGGTCAACACCCAAAGTGACCCACAGGAAAGGAAGTGAGATGCCTCCAAGGAGAATTGAGGAGCCTTACAGAAGAAGAGGGAATGGATACTGACCATTATAGACCATGTAAAATATAGACCATGTATGATCTTGTAAAATATGATTATAACCACATTCAGATGGAAGAAATGGTGAGTCACACAGTCACCATGAGGTAGGGCCATGATTTGAACCTTCATGGGACCAGTTCTTGCCAGGACATCATCATCCTCATCCTGTGGCTAAGGTGGCACCAGTAGATCTGTCTAATGCCGGAAATGCCATGAAGCATGGCTGGTGGCCTGGGTGACAATCTTATCTGAGGTTAGTATGGGACATATGGAGGAAGGTACATGGTTAACAATCACTGGCAAGGTAGATATCCTCAGAGAAAAGACAAATTTCCATTTCACTCCTAAAAGGATCTTTAAAGCCAAAACTCAAATCAAAGAGCAAAGTATAATAACTACCTCTGGGCAAATTTATAATTAATCCTGGATTAGTTGGCTTTAATGAAGTTGAATTAATTACTAGCTATTTGTAAAGGACTTTGAACTACATGAAAATGGCATTAAAGAAATAGAAAGGAACCAGCATCCCATTAAGAACAAATCCCAAATAATCACACTTCTGCAGACAGGTTCCTGTCAATCATTTCTCAGGGACCGTGCACAGCCTGTGGGACTATGGGACCCAGGAGTCTGATGCAGAGGAGGTATTTGTGGGCTAGAGGTTTGGGGGTAAGTTCACTCAAAAAAGAGTTATGGAGCATTTGCATGTGCTAGTCCCTAGGCAATCAAAGATGTGTAAGGGATTGTAAACCTCCTAGGCTAGGAGAGAGCACCAGAGCACTAGCCTGGCATAAAGCAAACTTGACTCAGTGTGTTAGATGCCAGGATAGAGACAAAAGATACAATGGAGGGGAGTGATGTGACCTGGATTTTGCTGGCAACGGCACTCTAGTTTCTACATGGAGTCCCCACACCCCCATTTTCCTTCTGGCACTTAGAGTGAGCTTATGACTTATGCCTGGCTATGCAGAGCATGTATTGTGTTTCTCTGTTTGGTTTGGGGTGGGGCGCACAACTTCATCAAAGACAATGACTTAAAGTGGGGATTATGTACAGTTGCCAAGGTTGTAAACTTGGAGGTGCTGGCACCTCTCGTCACCATGAGGAGAGAGCCTGCCTGGGAGTGAAAGCGACCGAGTGGGAGGAGGAGCGTAGACATGAAGAGGAACAAAGTTGGTGCCATTGTGTCATCATCTGAGCTCTGGGTGAGGCTGTGAGAGAGACAATCTCTTCCTCTGGACTTTTTAGTTAGGTTTATTTATGTAATTTAACAAACACTGATATAACACTTTCCATATACCAGGCATTGCTCTAAGTGTTACACAAAGATCAGTTCATTTAATACTTGCCACCCTGTGAGTTAGGAACTATGATGTTCTTCTACTCCACAAATGAAACTGAGGCACAAAAAGGTTTTTGTAACTTGCTCAAGACAACATAGTTTTCAGACAGTGGAGGCAGGATTCAAGCACAAGCAGTCTGCTGCCAGAGTCTGTGCTTTTAACTGTACCATGGGCCAGTGCGTTTCCTTTTTTGCTTAGGTCAGTGTAATGTTGGATTTCTGTCATTTACCCTAAAAAAAAATTGTGACTAGTGTAGGATATGACATGAAAGAATCTTCCAGAAGGTGTGCCAGGCAAAGGGAGCGGCCAGTGTAAGGCAGGGTGGATCAGCACTATCTACTTGCGGGATCACCCAGGTTCAGGGTGGCTCAAGAGGAGAGTGATGGTGTGGATTGTGGTGAGAAATCTATTCACAGGCAACAGCAAGAAAAGCATTTATGATTTTCCCACTGGGGATTAAACACTAACGGATCTTAGTCCCACTGGTGCCTTTAGGACATTATTTTGAATGCAAAAATACCAATGTGTTTCAAGTAAAATGTCTTCTTTTCTCCCTCCGGCCTACTGGTCCCCTCATGGAGACGCTTACTTAGCACCACCTACATGCACTGTATGAGCCAGCACACTGACAGTGCTCGCAGGGTATTTCAGTATCCCAAGTTTAAACACCTGAAGGGGAGACAGTAGATAATGAACATAAGAAGGGACTAAATGATACAGTATGTTAAAGGCTGATATGTGCAAAAGAAAAAATGAGCAGATAAGGGAGATGGAGAATGTCTCAGGCTGTGTTGGTCCATGCTTGATGAGTTTGAGTAACAGCAAGGAGAGCAGTGGAGCTGGAGTCAGGAGAAAGTAGGAGATAGTTCAGAGAGACAACATGGTAGGTGAGGACAGCAAGGCCCTGTGGCTGCTGTGACCACTGTGACCACAGTGAGGACTTTGGCTCTTGCTCTGAGTGACATTGTTTGGGTCTGCCTCAGGCCAGCCTCCATTGTGTAGGTTCTTGACTTGATGCAGGAGAAACTTCACAATACTAGTCCAGGTGATTTTGAGAGTACGTTTATTAAAGTTGGGGACAGTAAAATGAAGAACTTAGGGTAGAAGTACCAACAGGAGAGAGCCTAGGCAGTGCTCTGTTTTGGCTCCCTAGAAACATTATAGAAAGAAGAGAGCCTGGGTAGGGCTTCTGTTAGCTCACTGGGAAGTCAGAGAAAAAGGAGGCCTTGGAGACAGGAACAGGGGTTAAGCTGGGATGAGCTGCCACTGCCCACTGCTATCCTGGTTGCAAGTCTCGTGGGGGCCCTTAGAGCTTAGGAGAAAGTAAAATGTTCGTACCTGAGAAGGGTCATGGGCATGCTCTAGGGAGCCCAAATCTGGTCTTTGTCTTGAGGGTTTTCTCTCTCTTCTGTGGGTGAGAATCTTGGGGGACGGTTTCAACAGAGTAGTCATCAGCTTCCCAGGTGCATTTTTAATATGCTGATGTATCAGAATGAGCGTATAGGGAATTTGGGATTATTCTTTGGTCTGCTTTACTGTTTTACTTATATCTTGGGTCTGTCTGGCTCTAATTGGGTCTTTGTTATTTGTTTCCCTGACTTTAACTGTCCTTGGGTTTAGTTGGCACAAATAGCATTAATTTGGTCTCTCTTCTGTATCTCCCTGACCAAGGTGATTTAAGCTTGTATTCTCTGGTTAAAGAGGAGAGGTATATACTCTTAAGTGTCCTTGGTAAGGGAAGATAAGGTCTTTTGATTCACTAGCTGGCTATAAGTTGTTCAAATTGCTTGCCCTTGTTTAATTATCTTGTCTCAGTTTCCCCATTCCACTTGCCCAGGAATTTTCCTAGCTTCTCACTATCCTGCCTCAAGATAGGGAAACAGTGGAGGGTTTGGAGAAGCATAACATGGTATAATGTATATGTAAAAAGCACTGCTCTGGTTTTTATGTGGAGAATAGGCTGCAGGAGAGCAAGAGCTGACGTAGAGAAATGATTTTAGTAAATCAAAATATCAGTGATCTACCACTACACACCCATTAGAAAGGTTAAAATTAAAACAAAACAACTTCCATATATTGCTGGGAAGTGGAAAATGGAACAGGCATTCTGGAAAACAGTTTAGTGGTTTCTTATAAAGTTAAAATATACTTATCATATGACCCAGCAATCCTACTCCTAGGTATTCACCCAAGTAATATGAAGACATGTTCACACAGAAACAAATACATAAATGTTTAGAGCAGCTTTATTTGTGATAGCCCAAAACTGGAAACAACCCAAGTGCAGTTCAGCAGGTGAAGGCATAAACCAGTGATGATCCATCCATACAACAGAATACTAAACAGTGGAAAAAAGGAACATGCACTGTGGTTATATGCAACAGCATGGATGAATCTCAAATGCACTATACTAAGTGAACGAAGATGGACTTGCCCTGGCTGGTATGGCTCAGTGGATTGAATGCTGGCCTGTGAACCAAAGGGTCGCTGGTTCGATTCCCAGTCAAGGCACATGCCTAGGTGGTGGGCCAGGTCCCCAGTGGGGAGCACGCAAAAGACAACCATACATTGATGGTTCTCTCCCTCTCTTCTCCTATCTAAAAATTTAATAAATAAAATGAAATAAAGAAGATGGACTCAAAAGGCTATCCACTGTGTGCTTCCATTTACATGATGGTCTAGGGAAGGCAAAGCCTGTGGGGATAGTGAACATAGATCAGTGGCTTCCAGGGTTTAAATGTGTGGGAGTGTTTGATCACAGAGTAATTTCTTGGAGGGTTGTGGAACTGTTTTGTATCTTGATTATAGTGGTGGTTACATGACTCTGTGGATTTTCCAAAGCTCATAGAACTATATGCTATAAAGAGTGAATTTTTTTGTTGTAGTCATCCAGGTAAGAGATGATGGCTTGAACCAAGTGCTAACAGTGCAGGTAGTGAGATGTGGTTGCATTCTAAGTGTGAAAGCAATGGGATTTGTTGATGAATTGAATATGGGATATAAAAGGAAGAGGGGACTCATGGACTGAATCAGGTTTACTGCCCAAGGAACTGGGAGGACGTAGTTCTCATTAACTGTGATGGGGAAAGTTGGTGGAGTGAGGACATTAAGTTTGAGATGTCTGTTAGACATCCAAGTTGTATGTATGAGCCTGCAGTTAGGAGAGGTCTGGGTAGGACCTACATTTGAGAGTTGGTGGCTCTTAAAGCCACGAGACAGGAAAGACCACCAGGGAATGAGTGTAAAGACCACCAGGGAGTGAGCCCTGGGGCCTTCCTGGGTCCACTGTTATGCTTCTGTGTGTATTCTGTGCTGTTCAAGCATATAGATATAAGGGGAGTGCCTTTTTCATAAATGTAAACATGCTATACATACACATGTGCACCTTACTTTTTTTCAGTTACCAATATATTTTGGATATCATTCCCAAGCAGTGTACAAATTTTCTTTGTTTTTTGGGGTGCTGCATAATATTCCACTGTATGGACATAGTATAATCTTTCTCTTTATATGTTTAAAATTTTTTATGATGGAACATTTCAAACATATAGAAAAGGTAGGCAGAAATATAACAAACCTTCAAACCTATCACCCAACTTTGACAATGATCATCTCATGGCCAGTTTTTTTTTCATATAGACAGCCACACACTCCCCTTCTTTCAAGTTATTGTTTCTCGATAACTTGTTATTTTGATATAATTTCAAACTTACCTTAAAGTCTTTTTTTAGGACACTTAAGTTGTTTACAATAGTTTCTTACTATAAATAATACAGTTAAGAAATACTAGAACATGCTTTTTCACAAAGACCACAACCCCTGGGGCCCAAAAGGGCAAAGGGCTGGTGGCTGAAATGCTTTCAGAGCAATCCCCTTGAGGAGTGGGTCCAAAATATTGAAGACAGATCTCAGCATTGCTGAGGTTCTTTTTTTTGGGGAAAGTCTCTTGACCTTGGCCTTTACGATTCTGACACCAATTCCTGTGCATAGGTTTTCTAACACCATCAAGCAATTCTTTCATAACAGCTGGGTGTCATAAGATTCAACTCTATTCTGACAGTGTCTACCTGGAGATAGTATCATATCCCACAAGCTAAGGACTCAATCCCACATGACTCCCTTCTACTAATTTGTCAATCACAAGTCCAGGTTATCAACTGTGCTTCTGACCCACTGGCTATAGAATGGAGGTTCCCATGACCTCCTCCTCAGGTTCAATTAATTTGCTAGACTGGCTCATAGAACTCAGAGAAACATTTTATTTACTAGATGTCATAAAGGATACATCTCAGGTTCAGCCAGATGGAAGAGATGTGTAGGGCGAGATTTAGGGAAAGGGTTCAAAGCTTCCATGCTCTCACTAAGCATGCCACTCTTTCTCTAATCTCGATGTGTTCACCAAGCCTATAGCTCTCCAAACCCCATCCTTTTGGTTTTTTATGGAGGCTTCATTACAAAGGTACAACTGATTAGATCGTTGGCCACTGATTCAACCTTCAGCCCCTCCTCACCTCCTGGAGGACAGAAGGGTAGAACTGAAAGTTTCAACACTTGAACCACGTGGTTAGTTCTCCTGCCAAAAAGCCCCCATATTTAGGTAGTTTCAGAAAGTCTCATTAACATGGGACTCATTAAAATAAAAAGCTTCTGCACAGCTAAAGAAAATATCAGCAAAATGAAAAGAGAACCAACTGTACGGGAAAGTATGTTTGCAAATGATACATCAGACAAGGGTTTGATCTCCAACATATATAAAGAACTCACCCGACTCCATTCCAGGAAGACAAACAACCCAATTAATAAATGGGCAAAGGAGAAGGGTTTTCAGGAACCACTGTAAAGGACAAATGGACGGAACTGGGGGGGAGGAGGGAGGCTGGTGGGGGAGGGGGGCTGGAGGGGAAGGGAGGAGGGGAGGGGAGAGGATGCAAATAACTGTAATTGAACAAAAGTAAAATAAAATTAAAAAAATAAAAATAAAATTAAAAAAATTAAAAAAAAAAATGGGCAAAGGACCTGAACAGATACTTCTTCAAGGAGGACACACAGAGGGCCCAGAGACACTTGAAAGGATGATCAGCATCACTAGCCACCAGAGAGATGCAAATTAAAACCACAATGAGATACCACTTCCCACTGGTCAGAAGGCCATCAGAAACAAATCAACAAAAACAAGTGTTGGAGAGGATGTGAAGAAAGGGGAACCCTACTGCACTGTTGATGGGAATGCAGACTGGTGCAGTCACTGTGGAACACAGTATGGAATTTCCTCAGAAAACTAAAAGTGGAACTGACTTTTGACCTGGCAATACCACTACTGGGATTATATCCTAAGAATCCTGAAACACTAATTCAAAAGAACCTATGCATCCCAGTGTTCATAGCAGCACAATGGACAATAGCCACGTGCTGGAAGCAACCTAAGTGCCCACCAGTAAATGAGTGGATCAAAAACTATGGTATTTACATGATGGAATACTATGCAGCAGAAAGAAAGAAGGAGCTCCTACACTTCATGACAGCATGGCTGGATCTGGAGAGCATGGTGGAGGGAAAATGGAGACAACTGTACTTGAAAAAAAAAACAAACAAACAGGAAAAAATCCCCCAAAAGTCTCATTAACATGACAGAAGACACCTTTATTGCTCTCTTCACAGGAAATTTCAAGGGTTTTGGAACTCTGTTCCAGGAACAGGGATGAAGACCAAATATATATATATAATATTTTTATAAAGTACAACATCACAGCCTCTGACAGGCCCTTCAGAGCTTCTGCCTTTGATGGTCTAGAACACAGGTGGCAAAGAGAAGGCCCACGGGCTGAATCTGGCCCTCCACCTTGTTTTATCTGGCTCGACACCTTGTTTCTACCCCGAGGCAATGTGAGCTTCTTGCCCCTAGTTAAGGAGTAGTTACATTTATACAGTCCTCAAATTATATCCAGCCCTTTGAAAACAAACTGGAGGTTGATGTGGCCCCCGGTGAAAATGAGTTTGACACCCCTGATCTAGAAGGCTGCACTGTCAGGTTAAAATCATACCAGGAAAGACATTTTCAGAGTAAGATTTTCATGTAGTTCCTCCTCCCATCTCACCACAGTGCTATGTGGCCCAGTTTTCTGCTGTCTGGGGTCCCCCCACCATTCCCTCTTTCCTGCACATTCTTTCCTCAGTTTCCCTTGGTTCTGTGCCTGGCTAGCCCTTCTCGTTATGTCTTTGTCAGCTCAAATGCCTCTTTGTTGATGAGTTGCTCCCCTCCACCAGTCATTTCCAACCACTTTATTTCTTTATCTCAGTCATTGTTGTACCCTGGCAAGAAGCATACCTGCCACAGAGCAGGTACTCAATTAATATTGATTGGCTGATTGAGTAAATTAAGGAATGAATGTCTAAAGGTAGAAACTGGGGGATAATCCCAGATATCTCCTTCTCCCTCACTGCACTTCCAATTCATCCCCCAGTCCAGTCAGTGAGAAACGTTCTTCAAAGGTACACAGTGCCTCCTATTACTTATTCACCAATCCTCCTCAAAAGAGGTCTAGCCCTGACAGGGTGACTCAGTGGGTTGGAGCCATCATTTCTCACACCAAAAGGCTGTAGTTTCGATTTTTGGTCCGGGCACTTACTTAGCTGTAGGTTCCATGCCTGGTTGGGCTGTGTAGAGGAGGCAACCAATGTTTCTCACATCAACATCTCTCTCTCTCTCTCATAAATTTGTTTTTAAATGGAAGACATATTTTTATCATTTCCTATTTGCAAGATGGGGAAGTGGAGACACATGGGTGGGGGGAGGCTGCCCATAGCACGGAAGCCTCAGCATCTTCCAGTCCTGTCCAATCTCTTGCTGCTGCTCAGCTGACCCCAGGGATATAGTCTGAATCTGTTTGACTTTCAGACAACCCCAGAGCTTCCATCTTCTTGACCCTTTAGATATAGGGTTGGACTCCCTATGGGGCTCATGCTCCAAGCTGCTGGTGGGGTAGGACCAGTGTTGGAGCCATTCTGGAGGGAGGGTCATTAAAGCTGAAGACATAAAGACATAGGTTAATTCCAGTCCCTCCACCAGGAAGCTCTTAGGTATAACAGGCCATGTTAACTGCTACTGTAACCGAATAAATGGAGGTTTGGCTGCTAGCCACCACAAAAGCCAAACTCGTGAGGCAGGTGCTGGTGCAAAGGGAAAGAGGTTTTATTCAAGTGCTACACGATCTGGGGGAATGGTGGACTCCTGACTGAAAGACCATCTCATCTTTCTGCCATGGAAAACTCCATCAATGACCTCAGCAAGGCCAAGACAAAAGCCAGTGTCCAGAGTTCCTGCTCTATTTTAAAGTACAGTTCTTTGGAGTCTGCAGGCAGCTACTAAGCAGCCTTAGTCCCCATCCAGGTAGCTTAGCTTGTTCCTGGTTGCTGTTCATGTCAGGCTCCCTCCTGGAGCCTGTGTGTGGAGCCTGCACAACCATGGGCCATACAGCTGCTGGGGCCATATGATCACATGCTCCTGGGGGAGAGAGCACTTGAACTCACAGGCAAGTACATCGCCAGGTGGGCAGGAGAGCTTCTTTGTTACCCTGAGATTATATTAGCTTGAGCTTGGGACAGACGGGGGGCTCCCTCAAAATGACTAATTAACTTCCGGATCTTTTGCATATTTTAGATGAGTCCACCTCCAAACCAATCCCTTCTATCCCCGGGCTAGACTGACAGACCTCTTTGGTCTGGTACCTCCTCCTGTGTCATTTTGACATCTATGGCACATGTGCCTGTTTTCCCCTGGTCCCACCCCCAATCTGGTACCAGAGTAGGGGGCCTTTTTTTATATTCAATTATTTTGCTAGCTTTTGGCATGCTTGGGGCCCTATCTGTTGATATTTCTAGCTTTCTGCACTCAGTGTAAGAAACCTCCCCCTGCTGACATCTTGGCTGATGGGAGAGTCCTTCGTGCTCCAACTGACTGTTTTATGGTAATGCTACAACCTACAGCCCCAGGTATCAGTGGCTTAAAGAAAAAAATTTATTTGTCACCCCACCACAGACCTATGCAGGTTAGCAGGTTGGGCGTGGGACACAACTTTATGTCCCCCTGCTTCATGACTTTATGGGGATCCAGATTCCCTCCATCTAGAGATTCTGCCCTTCTCTGGCCTTTGGAGTTTTCACCATTAAGCCAGCAGATGGGCAAAGAGTGTGGACATTTGCCCAACAAATGCCTCATTTTTGCCCAGTTTCCATGGGCCAGAATGCAGTCAATAGCCTTGCTAACTGCAGGAGAGTCTGAGACATGCAGTCTAGCTGAATTCCCATGTGAAAAAGGAAAATGGCTTGGTAAACACTAGCCAGATTCTGTCCTTCCCTTGCTCAGGACTTAATTTACAAGTTTCTTCCTCTGAGAGGTTTCCCTTTACACATCCTCACCACCAAGTCTGGGCTATTTTCTTCCTATTGACTTCCTTTATGTGACGATGTTGACTTGTTTGTTACCACCTTTAGACAAGGAGAGCAGAGAATGTATCTGGCTTTTTGATGTGCAGTGCTTCTAGTGCAATGCCTAGCACAGAGCTACTCAATACATATTGATTTAATGACCTTCTCTGGGATAGTTTCCTCTTTTATAAGATGGGAATACCAGCCAGATAGGACTGTTGTTAGTATGGGTATTGTGTATGCACTTAGCAGCAACTTTTTCATCAGTGAGGGCCATGTGCCCAAAAAACATAAGCATCCCTTCCCAAAATCCCTCCCTTAAGTCTTCATCTTATGCTGTGCAAGCCTCTTGTCAAGTGGCAGCACATGGCTCATACCTATCCCAGTATGTGCCCTCCTCGTTCCTGTGCTGCAGGATGGACTGGATTGTGTCTGCTCAACTCTGGAACCCTTTTCCTAGTGCAAAGCTTGGACCACAGGTGGCACCAGGGAGCACTTACTGCAGGCTTGACTACATCAGAATATTGTCTGGCTCATCACAGAGGGCAAGCTGGCTGCCAGGCAAAATTGAACAAATTCTGTGCTTGGCCACAATCGTGTATATAAAAGCTAAATTAGTTGCTGATATGTAAAAGTCAGATTTCATGTAGAAACACTCTTCTCTTGAAAAATGGTAAGATCAGGCAACGTTTGGCTATTAGTCCTGGCTGGTATCAATTGACTGAAGTTGAGCAATGGCTTCCCCCTTTAGACCTGACATGCTCTCTACTTCTTCATGATCTCTACTACCCTCTGACATCTCAAACACGGTTAATTTCTCTCCGTTGAGTTATGTGTCTGGCCGGTCTAGATACTTAAATCTGTTGATGATAACCCTTTTAGTGGTTCTAGACACTTTGAGAATCTAGTGAGAGTTATGGACTCTCTCTCCAGCACATGCACATGAACAATATTTTACATAAAATTTGGTGCTTTGTAGCCCATCCTAAGGCAGGCTATAGACTCCGAAGGTGAGAATTCCTGAGTCATTCTCTCCTATGTCCTAACACTCTTTCCCGGATTTCCCCTGGCTGGTAAATTTGGTGCTTTGTAGCCCATCCTAAGGCAGGCTATAGACTCCGAAGGTGAGAATTCCTGAGTCATTCTCTCCTATGTCCTAACACTCTTTCCCGGATTTCCCCTGGCTGGTTCCTTCTCAACCTTGGAGCCTCAGCTCAAACAGCAACTCTGCCAAGCCTATGTATTGATTGTAAGGTAGCTGTCCTCCCTTCCCCTGCTGTTCTAGTCCTTTTAAAGGATTTTAGAGAGAGGAGAAAGGAGAAAGGAGAAAGAGCAATATGGTTGCCTCTCACATGGCCCTCATGGGGACCCAGCCCGCAACCCAGGCATGTGCCCTGACTGGGAATCGAACCGGGACCCTCTGGTTCCCAGCCCGCGCTCAATCCACTGAACTACACCAGCCAGGGCTTGTTCTAGTCCTTTTAAACCTCTGCTGTTAGTTTTCCTAGAGGGCTTCCCACTGTCCGAACCGGTGCGGTTCAGTCATTAGTTCCCCGATTTGTTTGTGACCTTTACCACGCCCAGCGCGGTGAAAAGTGCCTGGTACCTCGTCGAGGTGAACGGGGTGGATGGCAGCATGGATGGATGAGGTTCCACAACTTCCGGCTCCTCCAAGCTTCGGAGAGGAGGAGCCGGGTAATAGCAGCCCTGTGGTCGGTGCCCTCTGTCGAATCTGGTCCCCGGGGCGCCCCTCTGCTGCGCGGCGTCCGGCGGAGCCCGCAGGCGCCTGGACGGCGGAAACTTCGGGGCCGGAACCGGCGTGCCCGAGCGCGAGCGGCAGACGGGGCAGCTTCACGGGGCGGACCGCGGCGGCGGCCGCGGGAGGCGCGAGCCGGCGGGCGTTCGCGGCGGCGGCGGCATGGCAGGGCGGCGGGTGAACGTGAACGTGGGAGTGCTGGGCCACATCGACAGTGGCAAGACGGCGCTGGCGCGGGCGCTGAGCACCACGGCCTCCACCGCCGCCTTCGACAAGCAGCCGCAGAGCCGCGAGCGGGGCATTACGCTCGACTTGGGCTTCTCGTGCTTCTCGGTGCCGCTGCCTGCGCGTCTGAGGTCGGCGATGCCCGCGCCCCAGGCGGCGCGGGAGGCCGGTCCGGACCTCAGCGAGCCGCAGCTGCAGGTCACGCTGGTGGACTGCCCGGGGCACGCCTCCCTCATCCGGACCATCATTGGCGGTGAGCGCGGGCCGGGGCGGGGGCCGGGCTCGGGGCGCCGTGCGTAGCGGCCCGGCTCCTCGGCCGGGGAAGGGCGATCACTTCACGTAGCAGAGGGGCCACCGGGGTCCCGGGAGGCTGGAGTGAGTCTTCCAAGTCCCGGCAGCAAGTGACCGGAGGCTTTGGGACTCGAACTCACGGCCGGTTGACTTGGAAGCTTTTCCCACCCAGCACAACCGAGCAGGAAGCTACTTTCCTTAAAAAAGGAAGAAGGGGTGTGTGTGTGTGTATGTATGTGTGGGCATGTGTGTAAGATGTGTTTGCAGTGCACAAATTGAGAAAGCTGAAAGACTACAAAAAGGGTATAGTAAAGTATCACGAAAAGATCTCCACTCACCTGTCCTTCAATGCCCTTGTTCCCATTCGGAGTCGGCCACTGTTCCCAGTTTCTTGTGTATCATTTCAGAAGAACTCACGTAAAAACAAGCATATCTGTATACCTATACCCTCCTCATTATTTTTCTTCTCGCTTTTTTGTTTAACAAAATGGTAGCAATATATTCAATATTTTACTCAACTCTAAGGGAAACTTTATATGTCTGTACATATAAAGCTACATCAGTCTTTTTAAAAGTTCTCATAAAAGTCCATTGTACACTTGTACAAACATTATCTTAACTATACCTTAATGTTATACATTTATGTCATTTGTAGTTTTTGCTAATGGTACTTCATTGAATTTTTGAGAAGTCTTTAGTGAGTGTGCTATTATATCTGTAGGTTAAACTCCTAGAACTGAACTGGGTGGGGGAGTGGCAGGGGGCATGTGTATTTTTAGTCATGTGTATTGCCAAAATGCCCTCCTAAGCTGTACCATTTAATTTATTTTTAATTATAGAGGTAGCACATGAATATATTTTACTTGTGAAGAATGAGAATGTTAGAAATCAGACAAAAGTTCCCTAATTACCCCTCCTGTCTCCAGAGAAAGCCACTTAAACCTTTGTGGATTACTTTTCCAAACCCATTTTACTACACTTAAGTCTATGGACAGGGCTTTAAAACTTGCTTTGTTTTTAGAGAAAAATGATGAAATAATACAAGCAAATGACACAAAAAGGGCGTATTGCTAAAAGAAGTCTCCTCACTGCTGACCCAAGTCCCTGGTTAAATTCTGTTTTCCATTTCCTTGTATTTTCTTCCAGTGATAGTCTCTACACCTACAAGGACATATGGGAATATATGTTGGGTGGATGATTCTTTTTTTTATTGAAGATGTTTATTCCTCAGTTCTACAGTAGCAGCATCTTCAAAGATAAAAGGATGAAACAGTGATTTAGACATAGATTCCAAATAAATCAAGGAATTTTGAAAGGTTCCAGGTGGGGAGGAGAATGAGCAGGAGTCACTGGAGGCAGAGCCAGTGCAGGTTCCAGCTGCCAGCAGTTGCATCGTCAGCGGCATCTTGAGACATTTGCAGAGCATTTCCTTCTCCTGGCTCCCTTTCAACCGTCAGGCAGCTGTTTTGCTGGTGCTATAGAGGCAGAGGGAGGTTGAAGGGTGATTGTAGAGGCGTGTTCTCAAGAGAACTGATTGGACCAGGTGCAGATCCAAACTTGTTTTCTATGTGGACTCTGACATGAACCCCTGATGTGGTCCATCATGGGTTGGTGATTTTATTGGCCTGGTGGCAGATAGTCTATTTAGTCCCTGAGCATGCCAAGTCCAATAATACAGTGATGAGAGTATTAAGTACTTTGATCATTGTTACCACTTAACTGTTCCAAGCTGTAGGCAGTTTGAGGTAATTTCCCCATTTTACAGTAGAGGAAATGGAGGCTTGAAGGGGAGAGGGGATCTGCCCAAGGTCGTGCTGCCTAAAGTCTTCTATTAGAGCCATATTTCAGTCAACAGATGCATATGTGGGATGCATTTTTCAGTCAACAGATGCATTAAGGGATATGTGATCTCTTTACTCTTTTGCCCTCCCCTTATAACTGAATTCCGTTTGGTCATATCCAAATACATTTTAAGACATGTACTCTGAGCCATTCCAGGTTGGAGGTAGAAGAGACAGGTTAAAAAAAATGAGAATGCAAATTCTTAGTGTTTTTTAGTAAATAGCATACATAGGCAAGTGGTGAAGGATGTGCTTTTGGGTCGGAACTGGGCGTGGAGCCCGGCTTTTACCCTTACTAACTGTTTGACCTGTGAACCTGATTCTGGACCTTCCAAACATTGGCAGAGAGTAGTAACTACTGGGTTGGCCAAAAAGTCTATTTAGTTTTTTCTGTAAAATATAAGACACATTTTTCATTTTCACCAATAACTTTATTGATTTGGATATTTTGAGTATCGGCTATCTCCCGCTATTGGCTTCTAGTGGGTAGAGGCCAGAGTTGCTGTTAAACATCTTCCAATGCATAAGATAGCCCCATGGCAAAGAATTATTTGGCCAAAATGTCAGTAGTACCGTGAAACTTAGCAAACCACTTTTGACACATTTGATCAGTCACAGCACCTTCTGCACAAATTGTTGTTAGTGATTCAGTTGCAGTTTTACTTTCTTGAAATAATAAAACATACTATGCTGAAAATGTGTGTCTTTTTCCATCTTCAATATTAAAATGGCTGCACAAAAATTCACCAATTTTGGTCAACTTTTTAAAATGCACGCTGATACGACAGCTTTCACAACACAATCTTACAAAATTGTTTTGAATGAAGTTAAAGACAGCTAAGCACTACTAGAGCCATTGTACAGAAAAAACTAAACAAACTTTTTGGCCAACCCAATACAAAACTCTTTATTGGCATTGTTTTTCTGGCATGTTTGCCACTTCTTGGACAAGTCCTACAAGATGTGTGGTGGTTACCATGTAACAGCTGAGGAAATTGGGATTTAGGGGGCTGCTAGTAAGTAACACAGGCCAGATCTGTCTTACTGCAAAGCTAGAGTTTTTTCCCCATGCTTCTCCAGGCCACTTTGTACTGCCCCCACCCCCTTATAACTTTTATATAGAAGCTCTTCATAGGACAAAAAGGTTTCAAGCACTAGCCTAATCCTATATACCCAATGCCCCCAAGAATTTGTCAAATCCTGGTCTAGAGTATAAAATTGTAGAAAGAAAGAAGAGGAACTTTTCTGTTATAGGTATGTTGTGGCTTTTTTTTTTTTTTTTTTTTACTTTCTCTCACCTCCTGAGTGAGACTTTTCCTTCTTACAGGTATTAAAATGTGACCTGAGCAGGTTGGAATGGTGAGACCATGGCTGCTACTATTTTTCCTTAATAGGTCAGATTCCCACCCTCCTTTTTAGGGAAATGAGAAAATAGATATTTTTTCTTTTGAGGAGAAGGATATTTGCATTTTAGATCATGTTCTGGCCCAGACCTGTTGCTAAGAATTTGATTCTATGCGACAACCCCGAGTGGTGGGCATGTGGTGGGAGTATTAGCCCTATTTTTCTGATGAGGATATCGAAGCTTAGAAAGTAAAATATGCTTGGCTGGTGTTGGAACCTAACTCTGCTGCCCTTAACCTGGATCTGGTCAATACCTTTAGTTATCCTCATGACACATAAACCTATAGGTATCTTTGCCTTCTTCAAATACCTCTTGAGGCCAAATCCTGGCTTGTGGCAAAGTTCAGAATTCTGAACTTTGTTCTTCCTCTCCTAGCCACTTGCATTCCTCTCTAATTCATTCCCCACACAGTAGGCAGCGTGCTCCTCTTACAAATGTTCATCAGATCATGTCAACCCTCAGCTTCAAGACTTTCCATTGACTTCTCATTGCGCTTAGAGTAAAACTCAGTTTCTTTTATAGCCGCAGAAAGAAAGGCCCTCTTTATGGTCTGGCCTTTGTCTTCTTCTAAGCCTCGTCCCTTCCTCCCCTGACCTTCAGCTACACTGGTCTCAATTCTACTTATTGAATGTGCTAGTCTTAGCACCTGCTGTTCCCTCTGTTTAGTACATCTGGTCCCCATTGTTTACATCTCAGTTTAAATGCCGTCTCCTCAGAGACGCCTCCTCTGATCTACCTATCCAGTGTCCTTACCTCTCTCCCTCTCATACTTTCTCGTGTCTGTGTTTTATTTCTGTATAGCCTTTTTCACTATCTGATACTCTTTTTGTATTTGCTTGTCAATTGTCTCTGTCCTCTATGAGAGCAGAGCAGGAACCATATCTGTCCTGTTCAACAGAATATTCTAACTTCTTGGGCCAGAGCGTGGGGTGTAGTAGGCACTTGGTAAGTTCTGAGTGAATGAAACTGTGTACCAACTCCTGGGCTACCTTGTTATAGTGAGCAGAAAGCAATCAGTATGGGGCCTGGCTTGCAGTAGGTACATAATGCATGTTGATTCTCTTCCCTCCCTCTAGGGCCTAGAACTGGCGAGAGGGCACTGTTCCATGTTAGAGCTATTTTAGGTTAGAACTAAAACCTACTGAGCTTTTTGCACATAGGACAAAAGCAGTAATAATTTACTTTGTTGAGGGAAGGATGGGGTATGATAGGGGAAGAAGAGCTTTCCTAGTAGAGAAAATACCTAGGCAAGGCTCTGAGACTTAAACTTGCTGTCTTTTGTGTTTAGAATCAGAGATAACTGCTAGCAGTTAGGTGCAGCTGGGACTCAGCATGATGTGTAGGAAGGTGTGCTGAAGATGAAGACAAAAGGGTTCGTGGACCAGATCCCATAGAGTGGTAAGTGTTGGGCTTAGATTAGGCCCTTAGTTTAGATTTCTCCTAAGGGTAGTCAGAGGCTTTTAAAGTGTGTTTGTGACATTATCAGGCCCAAGATTTAGAAAGATGCAAGATCACTGGGCAGCAACTCCTACTGGCAGAAGACACCACAACTGTACCTGGGATCGCTAGCAGATTGGGCTCTTCTTAGAGTTTCTGGCATACTGTGAATAATTTTGACTACTTGCTGAATACATTATTCTCAGTAGAAGGAAATTACAACTATTGTCTGAGTTCCTTGATGATATCTCTGAAATTTAATATACCGTAAGACCAGCTCTCTTTAATTCTATTGCTCCCCCCCAAATACTTTCACGAACAAAAAGAATTCATTCTTAACTTAGAGAAGATTGGGTCTTATTTCCTTGATTCACATGGCCATAGCTAAAACTCCTAAGTGGTGCTGTGGGACTTAGCATTTATTTAGTCTTACCCCCATGCTGCTTTTTTCGTTTAACCCTCACAGCAATTCCATGAGCTAAGACATGATGTTCCCATTTTACAGATGGAAAAGCAGGAGCTCAGAGAGGTCAGGAAACACAGTTATAAGTGTTAGAGTTCTGTTTGACCTGACTACACAGCCCTACTCAGGCATTCTCAACGTGAATTACAAAGTGTGCCTGTCTCCTCCAGTCCCCTGTAGTGGTGTTTCAGGGCAATATTTTTCTCTAATCTGTTTTAGGGGATAAATCTTTCAGGGTTCAAACTTCAAAAAGATTCAGTAATGCATGTTTTAACGACTTCGGTGGGCATAAGGGACTTGGACCCATCTTTAATGTAACTCTGGCAGGAAAGAGGAGAGCTGAAAAATGCTGGTATATTGGTTAGGCAATTTATATCCTCTGGTGGCTGCTACGATTAACAGTGTATTGTCTCCTGGTCTTTTGTTCTGGTGGTTAATGAATAGCAGCCCTCTGCTACCACTTGTTGGTCGCCTTGCTCTCTTGCCTCCTGTGCCTACCATTTAAGTGGTGCTTCCTGTGTGGCTTGGCCACTCTCAGATTCCCCTGGCCACAGCTGATGAGAGCTGCCAAAGCCTTGTAAGTCTAACTCATGGTTGCTCCTTTGAAGGGAAAACAGTCAGCAGCCCCTGGGAATTTTTGTCTCTGCCGCCCAGGAGAGAACATTTTTTGTTAAGCTATTTTGCTTTCTCTGTTTTAGCAGCTTTCTGAGCTCTTGGTGCTAATGTGGAGAAAGTGCTTGTCCCTTTGTCCTGTCTTATCAAGGGGCGTGCCTGCAGTTTGTCTGAAATACTCCCTTTGCACTCACGAAACAGGGATTTCGTGTGTGTTAACAAATACGTGTTTTCAACCAGATTTTTTTTTTAGTTGATTTTTAGAGAGAGAAAGGGGGAGAGAGAGGGGGAGAAACATCGATTTGTTGTTCCATTTATTTATGCATTCATTGATTGATTCTTGTATGTGCTCTGACTGGGGATCAAACCTGAAACCTTGGCATATTGGATGACATTTTAACCAACTGAGCTACCTGGCCGGGGCCTCAACTAGATTTTTTATACTAACCTTTAGGCATCTGTACATAATGCCCAGAAAGCTGCACAGCACAAGCAGTGTAACAAACTGGGATCCTGGCCACTCAAGGAATTGGGTGTTATTCTAATGCAAAACCAACCAATCTGCTTTTCTTTGTCCCTAGTCTTTTTATGAATCTGCATAGAAATACATCGTGTTACATTATGGTATTCATATGTTTGTCTTCAAATATTGAGGCATTTAATATTGAATATTTAAAGGAGTAGATATAAGTGGAAATGTGTCCTTAACTTTAACTTCTTTAGCTCCTACAGTCTATCAGATCTAGATTCCTTGAGACTTCATGTTCATGCAGGAAAAGCTGCCTTTTATTTTTTCTTCTTTGTTGAAAGATGTGCACCATAAATGAAGATCCTGCTCTCCAGTGCTACTTTTTCAATGTTCTTTACTCCCAAGGGAAGCTGAGGCAAATACTGGTGTCTCTTGTGTTAACTTGTTTAAAGCCTCTTTATATCCAGTACGAAGTTGGCCTCCCTTAGTGCCAAGTATACTTCTATTCAAATACAACTTTTCCTGTTTTGTATGCTACTTGATCAGTCTCTGACCCCACCTGATCTCCTTCTGTGTTGAAGTGCCTTTAGCTATCTCTAGGAAACTCAAGTTGAGCTAGGCCTGTAGCACTTTCTCCTGGAGTTGAACAGCAGGTGACTTTATTTCAGTTTGGGTGACAGTGTGGCAGTAGCACATCAGAGATACAGCTTTGAGTTTAAATTAATGCAGAATATTTGAACAGGAAGCAACAGGAAAGAAAAATGGCAACAAGTAGTCATATTTCATTCTGTTGGGGTACATTTTTCTTCTCATGGGGCTTGCCCTTGAGAACAAAACATATCAAATGTTAAATCAAAGAATATTTTTGTAGTTATGCTAGGAATGGAAAATAATGCAAAGACTTTGCTTTCTTGAGGCAGATATTTTTGCTGGAAGGTTATAATCAAAGTCAGAAGGAAATCATAGCCATAGCTTTTGGTAAATCTGTAATCATTTAAAATGAGTTGTTTTTAAACTTCTCACTTAGCATCTTCTTTGTTTTTTCAGCATTCTTCTTGGGTTTTTCCTTCAAAGTTATCCCATTCAGGTTGAAATAAGATTTGAGGAGGCATCCCAGGAAGCAACTCATAAATTAAGTCCTGGGACATGTCCTCTCCCTCTCCCCTTATGCTCTGCCATTCTTTGTTGGCTGGAGCCTTCTTATGACTTGGAGACTGTGCTGAATGAAGATGACAGTATGTGTAGCTTTGGTGCTTTAGGTAATCCAGAGGCTTCAGTCCTGGTGAGGTAGAGTCTTGCATTTCTGAAGTGGCCTCAGGGTGGAATAGGGTGGGGAGCAGAATGAGCCCTCATGGGCTGGGCTCCAGTTTCACCTCCTGCCTCTACTCCTCTGCTGCAAGCTGGCTTCCACTTTTCTTTCTTTTCTGTTTTTTTTTTTTTTTTTTAATTGTTGTTCAAGTACAGTTGTCTCCATTTTCACCCCACTACACTGCACCCCCCCGCCCCCCGCCCCACTCATCCCTGCCTCCCACCCTCAAACTTACCCTGTTTGGCTTTGTCCATGGGTCCTTTATACATGTTCCTTGATGGACCTTCCCCTATTTTCCCGTTATCCCTCTCCTCCCTCCTCTCTGGTTACTCTCTGTTTGTTCTTTATTTCAATGTCTCTGGTTATATTTTGCTTGCTTTTTTGTTTTGTTGATTAGGTTCTACTTATAGATAAGATCATATGATATTTCTCTTTCACTGCCTGGCTTATTTCACTGAGCATAGTGCTCTCCAGTCCCATCCATGCCGTTGTGAAGGGTAAGAGCTCCTTCTTTCTTTCTGCTGTGTAGTATTCCATCATGTAAATGTGCTATGGTTTTTTGTTCCACTCATTTACTGGTGGGAACTTAGGTAGCTTCTAGCACTTGGCTGCTCTGAACACTGGGGTGCTAAGGTTCTTTTGAATTGTTGTTTCAGGATTCTTGGGATATAATGCCAGCAGTGGTATTGCCAGGTCAAAAGGCAGTTCCCTTTTGAGTTTTCTGAGGAAGTTCTATACTGTTTTCCATAGCGGCTGCACCAGTCTGCATTCCCACCCACAGTGCACTAGGGTTCCCTTTTCTCCACAACCTCTCCAGCACTTGTTTACCGATTTGTTTCTGATGGCTATTGTTACTGGTGTGAAGTGGTATCTCATTGTAGTTTTAATTTGTATCTCTCTGATGGCTAGTGATGCTGATCATGCTTTCATATGTCTCTGGGCCCTCTGTATGTCCTCCTTGGAGAAGTGTCTGTTCAGGTCCTTTGCCCATTTTTTATTTTTTTATTATTATTATTATTATTATTATTATTATTATTATTATTATTATTTAGTTGCCGTCAATAAGAAATTTACTTGTTTTAAAAAATCCAAATGCTGGCATTGTCTAGAAAAATTTAACAAGTTTATTTATATTGTTATAAAGTTGAACTGCTTGAAACTTGTTCACTGAAACACCTGGACTTGCATTAATGCTCTATGTCCCCGCATTTATATTAAAAAAATTCACACACAAATGAAAATGGAAAAACAGCCTATACCTGATTTCTGTTCCCTATTTCCCACTTACAATCATATACTTAGGTACCTTTTTGACCCCATGAGAAAAAAAGATCTAACGTTTAGAACTATCAATAATAGGAAGGAGAGAAAATTTTTTTTTAAAGAATGAAATGTTTCCCATCATAGTGGATTCTTACACATGTTCGCCATCTATGCAGCATGCTAACTGGATGTTATTTGAAATAATTGTTACACGTTTGGCATGGATAGCACACAAGTTGGTGTCTTCAAAAAGGCCAGCCAGATACGCTTCATTTGCCTCCTGCAAATCACCAGTAGCTACACTCTGGAAGCGCACATCTGTTTTGAAGTCCTGAGCAATTACTTGCACCAGTCTCTGAAAGGGAAGTTTGCGAATCAGAAGTTCAGTGGACTTCTGATAACGTCTAATTTCACAAAGCGCCATAGTACCAGGCCTGTAATGATGAGGTTTCTTCACCGCTCCAGTAGAGGGCGCACTCTTGTGAGTGGCTTTCGTAGCCAGTTGCTTTCTCGGTGCTTTACCACCAGTGGATTTGCAGGCAGTCTGCTTTGTATGAACCATGGTATAGGGACCTCTTTACTTACCCTTTTCTCCTTCAGCTGGAGCTCCATGAGGTGGAGGAGGTGCTGGTGTTAGAGAGTGATGGTGGAGTGAACACCTGCCTGTTTTTAAATTGGGTTGTTTATCTTCCTGGGGTGGAGTTGTGTGAGTTCTTTATATATTTTGGAGATTAAACTCTTGTCCAGGGTGTCATTTGCAAATATACTTTTCCATACAGTTGGTTCCCTTTTCATTTTGCTAATGTTTTCTTTAGCTGTGCAGAAGCTTTTTATTTTGATGATGCCCCATTTGTTTATTCTTTCCTTTATGTCCTTTGCTCTAGGGGATATATCGGTGAAAATATTGTTGCATGGAATATTGCTGAGCTTTTTACTGCCTTTTTCTCCTCTAGGACTTTTATGGTGTCATAAGTTATATTTAAGTCTTTTATCCACCTTGAATTTATTTTTGTCTATAGTGTAAGTTGGTGATTGAGTTTCATTTTTTTGCATGTAGCTGTCCAGATCTCCCAACACCATTTGTTGAAGAGGCTATTTTTACTCCATTTTATGCTTCTGCCCCCTTTCTCGAATATTAATTGACCATAGAGACTTGGGTTTATTTTTGGGCTCTCTATTCTCTTCCATTGCTCTGTGTGTCTGTTCTTATGCCAGTACCAGGCTGTTTTGATTATTGTGGCCTTGTAAAATAGTTTATCAGGTACTGTGATCCCTCTTACTTTGCTCTTCTTTCTCAAAATTGCTCTGGCTATTCAGGTTTGTTTATGGTTCCATATAAATTTTTGAAATGTTTGTTCTATATCTGTGAAATGTGTCATTGGTATTTTAATAGGGATTGTGTTAAATTTATAAATTGCTTTGGGTAATATGGACATTTAAATGATGTTAATTCTTCCATTCTATGAATGCGTTATATACTTTTATTTATTTGTGTCTTCCTTAATTTCTTTCTTCAGTGTTGTGTAGTTTTCTGAGTATAGGTCTTTCACCTTCTTGGTAAGGTTTATTCCTAGGTACATTATTTTTCTTGTTGCTACAGCAAGTTGGATTTTTTTCCCTGATTTCTGATTCTGATATTTCACTGTTGGTGAACAAAAATGCCTTCGATTTCTGAATATTGACTTTGAATCTTGCTGTTTTGCCAAATTCATCTATTACGTTGAGTAGTTTTTTGGTGGAGTCTATAGGGTCTTCTACATACACTATCATATCATCTGCAAACAGTGACAGTTTTACTTTCTCCTTTCTAATTTGGATGCCTTTTTTTTCTTTTTCTTGTCTGATTGTTGTGGCAAGAACTTCCAATACTATGTTGAATAGAAGTGGCGAAAGCGGACATCCATGTCTTGTTCCTGATCTTAGTGGGAAAGCTCTAAGTTTTTGCCTGTTGATTATGATGCTGGCCTTCATTATGTTGAGGAATGCTCCCTCTACTCCCACTTTGCTAAGTGTTTTTATCATAAATGGGTGCTGTACCTTATCAAATGCTTTTCCTGCATCTGTTGATATGATCATGTAATTTTTGTCTTTCCTTTTCTTTTTGTGGTGTATTATGTTTATTGATTTGTGAATATTGTACCATCCTTGCATCCCTGGGATGAATCCCACTCGATCATGATTTATGATCTTTTTAATGTATTTCTTTATGCTGTTTGCCAATATTTTGTTGAGGATTTTAGTGTCTATGTTCATCAGCGATATTGGCCTGTAGTTTTCTTTCTTTGTTGTGTCTTTATCTGGTTTTGGGATTACAATGGTGCTGGGTTCATAAAAAGAGTTTGAGAGTCTTCTGTCTTCTTGGATTTTTTGGAATAGTCTGAGAAGGATAAGAATTAGCTCTTCTTTAAGTGTTTTGTAAAATTCTCCTGTGAAACCATCTGTTCCAGGGCTTTGGTGTGCAGGGAGTTTTTTGATTACTGCTTTGATTTTATCAGCAGGTATTGGTCTGTTCAGGCTTTCTGTTCCTTTTTGATGTCATTTTGGGAGATTATATTTTTCTAGAAATTAATCCATTTCACCCTAGTTTTCAAGTTTCTTGGCATATAGTTGTTTGTAATAATTTCTTACAATTCATTTATTTCTGGGGTATCAGTTGTAATCTCTCCTCTTTGATTTCTAATTTTGTTTATTTAGGTCCTCTCTTTTTCTTGATGAATCTGCTTAAAGGCTTGTCAATTTTGTTTGTCTTTTCAAAGAACCAGCTCCTGGATTTATTGATTCTTGGAGTGCTCTTTTAGTCTCTGTGTCATTTAATTCTGCTCTGGCCTTGATTATTTCCTTCCTTCTACTTGCTCTTGGCTTTGTTTGTTGTTGTTCCTCCAGTTCTTGTAGATGTAGGGTTAGCTTGTTTGTTTGAAATATTTCTATATTGTTTAGGTAGGCCTGTATTGCTATGATTTGCCCTTTCAGGACCACCTGTGCTGTGTCCCATAAGAGTTGAACTATTGTGTGTTAATTTTCATTTGTTTCCAGAAACTTTTTGATTTCTTCCTTGATCTCATTTTTAACCCATTCATTGTTTAATAGAATGCTATTCAATATCCATGAATTTGAGTGTTTTTGAATTTTTTCATTGAGGATGGTTTCTAGTTTCAGGCCCTTGTCATCTGACAAAATGCTTGATATGATTTCAACTTTTTTTGAATTTTTCAAGGTTTGTTTTGTGTCCTATAATGTGGTCTATCTTTGAAAATGTTCCATGTGTATTTGAAAAGAATGTGTATTTTGCTTCTTTGGGATGAAAGGTTCTGTATATATCAGTTAAGTCCATTTGACCTAGGGCATTGTTCAATGCTGCAACATCCTTGTTGATATTTTGTTTGGAAGACCTATCCATTTTTGACAGTGTGGTGTTAATAATCCTATAGTATAAGTGTGTTGCTTTCTATATCTTTCTTGACGTCCTCCAATATTTTCCTTATATATTTGGGTGCTCCTTTGTTGAGTGCATATATGTTTATAATGTTTACGTGTTCTTTTTTTTAAACTATATTTTATTGATTATGCTGTTACAGTTGTCCCACTCTTCCCCCCCTTCTTGCCCCTCACCCCCTTATCCCCCCTTTCCCCACCCTTTAGTTTTGTCCATAGGTCATACACATAAGTCCTTCTGCTTCTGCACTTCCTATACTATTCTTAAGCTCCCCCTGTCTGTTGTCTACCT